>PVJO010014016.1:0-49856 GCA_004026905.1 Hystrix cristata
CACAGTACTATTTAAAGGTCTTGTTTGTACTATCTCACAAGTTGTTCTTCTTAAAGAAGTCACAAGAATAACAGCGAGATTGATAACCCAGGGTAGTTCATAAAACTCAGATTACTACATCTGAGTGCAGCAGGAAGCGGGTGGGGAACGGATCTAGCAAAGGCTATGACCCACAATACTTAATTGATAAATTCCAACTGTGATCATTTCTTGCAGCAATTATAATCCATCTGTGATATGACACTGGGCCGCCTACTTTACCGAAGAGAAGCCTTATATCATGTGAGCCCCTGTGGGTTTTCCAGCAACGCATTACAATTCAAAACAGCATCCATGGCTCAGTAAATTGCAGAAATGTAAAAGAGTCAACCTAATGAACAGTTTTAGAGGAGGATCATATGTATCTTTTTCAACCCTGAAGAAGTACAATCTTTCATTGACAAAACTCTTCTTTTAGTGCACTACGTATTTTGTCTCTATCATCTTTACTTGTTTTTTTTTTTTTCTTTGAAAATAAGGATTTTCAAAGGCCTATGCCATTTCCAGATATATTCTGCAGTAAAATCCAGTGTACAACATAGAAAAAAGCGTCATTTATCAGTCTCCTTATTGAAAAGAGATTAATAGTAGATTATTAAGGACACATTATTTAGGGGTTAAGCGAAAGTTTGTTTTTCATTAATGTTGACTGTATTTAATTATCACAAGGGTCAAGTATTCTTTATTATACATTACAGCCAATAAAATTTTTCTGACATATTAACCAAGCCTTGTTTTTATTGATCTGAACTAATATAATGTATGACTCAAAAAAATTGTCTTTTTCATAGTATTATTTACAATTCTTACAGAAAAATGATGTTAAAAACAATGAAATTGCGAAGAAGATTCAGTCTATAACTAGAATCATCAAGAACATAGGATTTTTCCAAACAGATTTTAATCAAAGCAATAATCTATACTATTGTTTCTTAATTTGTAAGAGCTAATCAGGTCACAGCATAATTCCCACTCTGTGAAAGACAGCTGTGTTATTCAAGCAGTCTGTTATGGGACAGATGGCGAGAAAGCGAAATTAGAATACACATTTTCAAGTGGAAGATTTTATTAGGGAACAAAACTAAATTTTACAAGGCAATTTACGACTTACGAAGAAATATAAAGGGATGCATAGGCCTAGCCCATTAAGGATGAGGATGCGTTCTGAGAGACAGGTGGGTGCACGATTTTGTCACTGTGCACTGTCCTGACATGCATGAGTCAGCTACTTTTTGTTTCGTTTCTTACATAATTATATGCTCTAGATAAACATACTTAATTTTCACTATTTTTTACATATTGGTATTCAACTTCTTACCATCAAGTCATCAGTTCTACATTGACTTCACTTTTTCTGTAGTTGGATCTTTTTAAATCATAGTTGCTGAACATACCGGGAAACTTCAGTGAAATATTTTTATATTGCCTCCTTGACTTCGCTGAAGGTATTTGGAATGAACATACATTTAAAGTGGAGCTTCAGAGAAGATTGAAAACATTGTGACTGATATTCATTCATCTTTGATGTCCATTCCACACAGGATCAAGAAGGGCTTTGAGTTAATTGACTAGTCATTGTCATTCCAATTAAATGGATTACAAACTTCTTTTGTATGAATTGCTAATAAGGCAGCTTTATAAAACCTAGAGAAAGAGAGGAATATCACACGGAGTGTCAGGGCCTACAAATCTGGAACGGTGTCTGTGGTGTCTGTGACTTACCATATTGAGAAAGTTACAGCTAGTGCCTCATACTTGTCCACAGGACCAGATTCACACCATGCGGTGCACGTGATGTCCTTTCGTATCCGGCCAGCTGCAGAACTTGCTCCATAGAATGCGCTATAAATTGGAGCTCCGGTATGTGAAATGCTTTCATGGAATAGTCTCTAAAAGTAAATGCAATATAGTTCTTTGGATGTTCAGAGCATAATCTAAGCATTCGTGATCATGAATAACAAACCAACAAACGCAATAAAACATATCATGTGATATAGGCTATCTCGACATCGACCTGGATTCTTAAGGGCAACATTATCCAGGCACAGTATTTCAAGAATGCTACCAGAGTTGTGTGTTGGCAGAGAGAGGAATTTTCTGCCTAGTTTGTATGATTATTTTCATAGATAAATGTCAGGTGCTTCAAAGCAGGGATTGAAATATCATTCTAGTTTTAAAGTATTTTTGTTTGAAAATTTAAAATAGAAAGTTTTAGTGCTTAATTTTAGTTCTCTGAAATGAATGTGTGTCCTGCATATAGGATAGTGTTGGGATCTGGCAAATGTTAGAATGACCAGAAGAACCAATCACTGAGATTTATAAACCTTGTGATTTAGTCGTACTTTATAAATCCATTTCTCCACACCAACACAGTATTCTATTTCTTTTAAAAACTCCTTTAAACATTATTTCTCCTCATAGAATGTTTATGCCCATGATTCAAAATGATTAAATTATTTATGTGTTTATTAAGTTACTCTGATAGTATGAGATTTTATTCACAAATAATTTCAGATGTAAAAAAGGACTCCAAAACTATGCTTTTTCTTTTTCTTATATAATAATAATTGGCAAAAAATATTTTGAAAAATATTATGATTCTTGTCCTCATTTTTAATGTATAATCTAGGAATCTGAAATATAATAGATTATTTTTTAGTAGTGCTTACATGAGCATTGTGATTTGATTATTTTATTTTAATTTAAATGTCCTTGCCAAATAGCTTATTTATATTCTCTAACCTACATTTACTTATCCTTCATATATATGTGTGTGTGTGTGTGTGTGTGTGTGTATATCTCTAATGGTAATTGTGTAAGAAAAATCATGTTTATAAAATTTTAAAATATCCTTTCATTTCTTACATATGTTCTTGGTAGTGTTAAACCCTAAGAAATATTGAAATTATTTAATATATTTGACTAGCAATTCAAATTTTCTTGTATTTATTTTTAAAAACTTAACATTTTAAAAGTTATATATATATATACATTTAGTAAATGCTTAAAGGGTAACGATAATTTTCATATGGATTATTTGTACTGTAAATAAGGATTTAAGGATCTTAACATTTCATTAACTTGTTTTGACAGTAAAATGGTTGAATATAATCTACAGAAAGTTTTATTTATTATTTTATTTTTATTTTTTGTTGTTCTCTTAAATTCCTTTTTTTTCCCGGCAGATTATTTAGGCTCATTAAAAATAGGGATGAATAAAACTGAGCTATTAAATCGATACCACCAGAATGATGACTACTTTAACTCCATGATGTTTTTCTTTGAAAATTATTGGTAGAATTTAAAGTATATAAATATTCCCTGCGAGAAGAAAAGGCTTTTAAGTGATTCCACTAATGACCATGTTCTAATCAGCTATAATGTGAGCTGGTCATTTGAAAATAGAATTTCTATCTCTATGATCCATAATCTCTGCTCTATCTCACCTCCTCTATTTTTAGTAATTAAGTGTATTGGGCTCTTCCTTTGTCTTTATGTTAACACAAGGTAAATATTAAGCTCAGTAAAAGGTTGATTGTTTGATCATGAAATAATTGCACCTAACCCAGATATTACCGATGTGATTTAGTTCCCCATCTAAAATTTCAGTATCCAGTAATCAAACTGTAGTCAGTCCTATGAATTCCTGGGTTCTTCGTATTCAGATTCAACCAACTTCACTTTGAAAATATTTAAAAATGATTGTGTTTCTTATTAACAAGTACGGACTTTTTATCATTCCCTAAGCAATACACTCGAACAAGAATTTACATAGCTTTTACATTGTGTTAGATATTACAAATGATCTAGAGATGATTTAAATTAGACAGGGTGATGAGCGTGGGTTATATGATTCAAAATATGAATTCTTAAAAGTACATTAATGAAATAAATTACTTTGGGCAATTTTTGAATATAAACAAAGCTCTAAGAAATCATGTCACAGTGACATTTTAAAACTTACTTAATTATTTGGAGTAACTTTTAAATAATCACAAAACACTGTGCAAAGTTGTCTTTAACAAACTAAGTGAGAGTCTATTAGAAGACTCTATTCAAAAGTCCGTAAGGTCTGAGTACAATTCTTTCCTTTGAATACACTGTTTTTCTCTTTTGTGAAAAGACCTAAGTATTTGAATCTGTGTTAAATTTCCCGGTGTGGATGGCTAATATTCAAACATAAATATTAAATCAGTATTATGACCCAGATATTGACTTAACTTCACAAATGTGTTGTATGGTAAACTGAGAAAAATGCTTCAGACACTTACAAAAGTTGTGAAATGTAAGTTATGCATAGTTTTAAAAGTTGTCTGAAATTTGCACATTTCTCCTTTGCCATTTTCCTCTCTTCTGTAGACTTCCTGCAGTGTTACAGAACAATTGAACTTTAAATTCTGTGCTCCTTGTGCTTCAAGAGATCTTTAAATTGTCTTCTGGTGCACAAGTACTAATGTATAATGCAGAAGGCTTGCAAAATCTCAAAGAATTTCAAAACCACTGCAGCAGCAGTTGAATGGGCTGTAAAGTATACCAGTTCCCTTTAGCTGCTAATAAGGGAGCAATCGTTACTTGGTTTAAATAGGTGCTCTCTTCTGAGCTTGAAATGCTCCTCTGAGCATCCTGATGGTGCAGTGGATGTAGTAGAGGTACACGTTGGGTTCTTTTAGCTCCCTGTTCCGTCTCTCCTTTCTGGGTCTCCCAGAGCCTCTTCCTCAGATGTAATTTTAGCTCACTTATCTCCTGCTGGAAATGTAATGTAAAAAGAATACTGTATAGAGGCAGGGGAGAATATGGGACAGCAAATCCAAGGTTCTTTCTATTTGACAGTAAATTTTAAACTGTGAGCCAACTTATGAATATTGCTAAAGAAAACAGGTACGACAAGGACTCGAAAGTTTGGGGTTTTTGTTTTGTTTTGTTTTGGTTTTTTTTGGTGCTGGGGATCAACCTTGGGGCCTTGCACTTGCTAGGCAAGCGCTTAACCATTTGAGCTAAATCCCCAACCCCATATTTTTCTTTATGTTAACTCTTTGAATGACTAAGTGGGCTAATTAAATGCTATCCACCATTGAAAGATTATATTATCATAGCTTTGATGTATCAATAGAAGTAAAAATGAAAATTAATTGTTGCAACAAGATTTTAAATTTCTCTTACTACACCAACATGACATATTTGAATACATGAGGTATTTATTACAAATATCTCTTGTAGAAAGTACACATTTAAATGGATATTGCTTTAGAAAGAAAAACTAATAATGAAGATGATTTTAATTTTACTAAAGGAAAGTCAGCATAAGATGTCAGTTTGGGTCTAACACTTGCCCATAGAAAAAGATACATAGTAGTGCAGATTTAGGATTTAGGTATGAACCATCAAGTTTGTAATAATGCTTTCATATGTATAATCTTTCTTCTAGGATGTTTTCAATGGAGAAACAAAGTTTATCTATCTATCTAAGATTAAGCACCATGACTTAGTAATTTTTTACGGCCTTCTACATGTCTTTAATTTTAGTTCTGTGCTCAATAAATGATAATTATTAGTCTCGTTACACTTTTCTTTCAATAATTCACAGATATATATATAAATAATGTTTAATAAAATATTTCCTGCATTTTAAACAAATTTTAGATAATATGTATGCATATGTATGTAAACATATAGCTATATAAATATAATAATTATACATTTATAGAACTTATATCACTTGCTGCTAACTTACTATATGCTAGGCACTATTCCAGTTAGGGGAAATACAGATAGACCAATCCCTGAGTCCTAAAACCTGTATTTATGTGCTTAAACTGCGTGAGTCAGAACAAAATTCTTACAGGTCATATTTTCTACAACTAATTTACTACTAATTTGCAATAATCCTGCCAAAAGAATGATAAATTACACACATAAATATATCTTTATATTCTAGAATGCATATATGAAATACTCAAATGATAATATTCAGTTTCTAGGATTATATTTCTATAAAAAGCAACAAACATTCCAAGAATCTAGCCACATTAAAATTCATCTTTCACAAATTTTAAAGTATTAACTTTGCTTATAATCAATTAAGCAATATTCTTAGATGTGGACTTTTATTTATATTGACATGAGTATAAACTATTCTCATTAAAGAAAAAGCAGAACATTGAATCCAATTCAAAATAACTGTAAAGAGAAGCAGAAAGGAGGAGGGAAAGTACATCAGGCCACAGGCCAGATGGTTGGAAAATTAATTTCTGGTGTGAAAAGAACTGCACATTTGTTAGCTGAAGTTTCAGAAGTGTTTAGAGTAAAATATATATCACTGATAAATAAATTTCTTATTTGTTCATCAATAAGAATTGTCTATATATCAAGCAACACGATATTTGTAGTAAGATAAATGAGGGAATATTCGAGGGAAAAGTAAATGTTATTTGTATCATTTGATGGTTTTAGTATCTAAAGGGAAATTGCTGAAGAAAATTATATATATTTAATTTTACCAGATATTGCAAGGCTATGTTTCTCTAGAATTTTAACAAGTTAAACCTCCCATCTGAAAAGTAAAACTGAGCCACAAAAGTGAAAGGATTTTGGGTTAAATATATTTTAAAGCAACCTTAGAAACAACATTAGAGCTCTATAACTGCCATAACCAATTAGCATAAGTCGAGTGGCTTAAAACAATACAAATGCACGGTTTTAGCCTTTTGTATATATAAATTCTCTCTCTTTTATTTTGTGCTCAGGATTGAACTCAGGGCCTTGTGCTTGCAAAGCAAGTACTCTAACCACTGAGCTAACTCCCTAGCCCTGTATATCTAAATTCAGCACAGGTCCCATTAGTCTAAAATCAGCATTTTTTTTTTTTTTTGCTTCCTTTTTGGCGGTACTGGGAAAATCTCATTACCTTATCATTCTTTCTGTGTCTCTTGGCTCTTGGCCACTTTCAAATAGAAAACCATCAAATCTCTGATCTTTATTCAGTAGTTGTGTCTCCTTCTGACTAAACTTAGAAAATATTCTCCAATTTTAATCACTCAGGTGACTAGATTATGTCTGTGTTGCTGATTCATGATGATCTAGCCAGCTTGAGAGTCTTAGTGTAGCCACATCTTTAGTGTCACTTCTGCTACATAAGAGAAATACACTTCATATTCTAGAGACGGGGACTCAGGACGTCTTTAGAAGGACCGATTATGTCTACCACAAATATCATGTAGCCTGATTTATAGAAAATTCTTATGGACAAATTCTGCAACAAATGCATAAGTTTTTTTTTTTTTTTTTTTCACACCAGAAACTAATAGTCCACCTTTCTGGATTTCAACTCAATGTTCAATGGTTCAATTAAATTCTGACACTGTCTAGAAGTAACATCAGACCCACAGGTTAAAGGCTCAGTCCCGCTGGACTCCCCCACGTCATAGTTCAATCACAAGTCCCAGATATCCCTGGTTTCTAACAGACCAGCCATGAATTTCAAGTTCCCACAACTACTGCTTCAGCTTCAACAATTTACTGGAAAAATTCAGTGAGCTCAAGGAAGCTTCATGTATTTACTACTGCCAGCTCATTACAGCAGATAAAACTCCGAAGTGATGCCTTAGGAAGTGCATGCTTAGAGTACATTGTCTTCCTATCCCTTCAATGTGTTTACCAGCTTGAATGTTCCCTGCACCCTCATTGAGAATGTTTAGGAAGGCCCCATGGCATAGGCAAGATCAACCTAATCACTGGCTGTTGGGGACGGATTCAATCTCGAGCTCCTTTTTCTCCCCAGAGCTCACAGTTGGGGCTGAAGGTTCCAACTCTTTTATCACATGTTTGGTACCTTTGGGAGCCAGTTCCAGTCCTGAAGCTGTGTAGGTGCCCAAAGACATACAGGCATCCTTTCAGACTAACTCAGATATAGCTGAAAGGAGCCTACAGGTAAGCGGGCTCCTTTTTCTTGTATCACTCAGGAAATCCCAAGGATTCTAAGACATGTGTCCCAGGAACCCAAAACTAAGATCGAATACATATCTCTTATTGTAGCTCACTGTCATTTCAACCTATAGTTAACTCCCTCAGATCCAATGACAAAACAGAAGTAAAATTTATGTTATTAATTTAGTTTCCTTCTCAAGAACTTTCTGTTGCAAAGTCTAGAAGATATTCACGTGGCACCAATCTACTTTATATATTTGTCCTTAAAAATCTTTATAATGAATTTTATAATATTAGCAAGTGTATTCTTGTTATAAGTAATTAAACGTGTACCCTTAAGTACAGTTCATGGTTTTTAATTCGTACTCTCAAAAGTACATATTACTATTTTCCTTCAGAGCTAAACACTACTAACACTGTGATATGTATCACTCAAAATCTTTTCTGCAAACTTATATAAACTTAGCTTGCATAATTATAATCCTTTCTTTTAATTCCTGCTCAACATTCTATTGTTTGTATAATGCAATTTGTTTAAGTATTCCCCCACTGGTGGATATTCATATCATTTAATGGTTGTAGTCTCTAAGGGGAAATTGCTGAGCAAAATTATATGTATTTATTTTCAACAGATTTTTTTTTCAGTTTGAAACTTTAACATGTTTTCCTAACTAAATTAGTAAACCATAATACTTTGTAATGATTTCATTTGCTTTCTGAGTGCTATGAGATTAAAAATCCCTTCTATAGTGTGCTTTTTCTTTGAATGATTTATACATAACAAACATGTAAAAATTTTTTTCTTTGCTATGTCATTTCATTGCTATGTATATATTCATTTTATCTTATATATAGAAAATGTGTTTGCCAAATGTATACTCTTTCATTTTATATTATCTTTTATCATACATTTGAAAATATAGAGTAATTTCTGATAAAATTGTTTCTTATGAACTCTTTTCTATTAAAATTTATGGAAATATTACTCTAAATCAATATCTAGTATTTAGAACATGTAATCCCTAATTTACATGAAATGGGTATGCATGTTGTGTGAGGTAAGAAATGTGTTGATTTGCTTCAAATAGATGCTCAATAATTCAAATTTTACTAAGTACTAAAAATTTCCTTTCACAATGAAGTGCAATGTGATGTATATGACATGTGATATTTTATTCCAGATGTTTGTCTCTTTGTTAATACCATCCTATTTTAAGAGTATTAGCCACACAGTAAATTTTTAAAGGCATTAAACCTAGTATGCATTTGATATTTAAAAAAGAATTTCTTATTTTCAGACAATTGAGAGTCCATTTATTTAATATTCTTCTGTCAATGTCTTCCATAAGGAAAACTGGAATTTGAACGCGTTATTTTTTTCTTAGAATTCTGATAGTTATTAACAGTAACAATATTTTTCATACAGAATTCTGTGTCTCTTAATTTACTGTGACTACTTTATGCCCTTCAGTAAGACATACAGTTTGCAAGATACACATTGGGGCCTTTCTATTTCTCTTCTTTTTTTATCTTGAGTTTAGTGAAATTTATTGTTTGTTCATGGAGAAGAAAAATGGATTTTGTGTGCACATCAGTTTATCTTGGGCATCTCGTGTTCAAGTGCATCTGCTGATGTCTGCTACCTGACAACCTCAATGCCAACTTCCTGTCTCAGTTCAGACCTCCGTGAGGGGTGGCTCTGCCTTCTCTTGTCGATCCTCTACTCTTTACAACTGTTAGAATGATCAAATTCTTCTACTGTCACAATCATCACAAATCTCTAAACCTTCCATTATCACAGTCATCACAAATCTCACAAATATCATTCCTGTTATACTTGCTTCACTAGATCTCAAATACTGTATATTTTAGTCTCTGCCACTTTTCCAAAATTACAATAAGTGCGATTCAGACAGGAAAAAAAAAAAAAAAAACACTTCATAGATTTGTGGATGATCCATCATTCTTAAAAACTAATTCATCACATTTACCATTTCATTAACATATAAAATCAATACAGAAAGTTTTCATGCAAAATAATCTCATTAACTTCTTGAATCTTTGGAAATAAATTATGTACAAAACAAGAAAGATTCTTCCCAATATTTCCTTCACTTCCCTACTCTGTCTCTCTCATATCCATCAGTCCATCCATGCTTTTGGAATAAGCCAGTGTATTTTGGTTCCAAGAAGGAAACAAAATAAATAGAATGAAATAATCCAAGAATCTGTGAAGTATCTTTAATAAAAGAAAATGCTGGATATTGAGACAAGAAGAAGAAACAAAATCCAGCTTTTCTGGGGATGATTTTACAGTCTGTTGTACTATAATTCTTGTTTCTGTAATTAGCACATAGAAAATTGACAACAAGTGAAATGGTGACAATGTAATTACTACATGACCAGAATACATAGGCTGGAGGGGTATAGAAACTAGAATGGCTGAAAGTAAATTATAATTATCATCAGGAAAGAATAAATTTAACACCAGGACATCTTTTGCCTGTATTAAAAAATGAGCCCCTGGAAGCCCGAGTGTACTCCCAGTTCTGTGAAGACCTCAGTTCATTTCATTGGCCTCCTCCCATGTGCTTCTTACGAGAGCCCCGACTGGCTCAGGGCTCCACTCCATCGTCAGAACATTCAGCAGCCTTGCTCTGGCTTAAAAGTTGTCAGTATTTCTGTGCCATTTCATCTGTGCATCGGACATATTTTCATCAAAGCAATCTTACAAGTTGTTGATTAATGTTTTTTCAGTGCTCGACTGATACGTTTGTATATGCTTTATCTGCTCCAACTCTTGCTCTATATGTGTTAATAATAGTGCATAGATTTGGTCTAGCTTGAATTTTTAAGTGTCTCTGCAGGGAGCACAACTGCTCTCACATATTCATCTCGGAATTAGAAAGACAAAGTTTCTGCTGTTTCTACTTTGTCTTGTTGTAGCAACTATAGGAAAATAATACAATATGGCTTAAAAAATTCAGATTTAAAGGTGAGAAAATCTGCCTAGATCAATGAATCCAGAAAAGAGAAGGACAGACTGACAAAGTCCATCCACACACCTTGGGAAAAAAGGGTATTTTTCTAAAAGAATTCAAGGTAAAAACAGAGAATAAAAGGATGCTGCGAAAATGAAATAAGCCAATAGATAAAAGAGTTCTGCTACACTCCTAAAAAACAATTTTAGAGTTTTACCACAAAATAATTATTTCAGATATATCCATCCAAAATAACTACATCAAAGCAGATGCAAAAGCTAGTAAAGTGTCCAAATCCATAATATTTGAGCCATATGTTTAAAAAGTAACTACTTTATACCACTTTGCCCAAGAGTTACTAAAAATTGTCATTTTCAAGGCACATTTTAGTGCTGTATTTGATATTTACTTGGTTGTTTCTTTGACTCAAAAGGTTTTGCCGGTCTCTGATAAAGGGTTTCATCAAAAGCAGTGTACGATGTCAGATTCACCTTTCAAGGCAGTGATATCTTCAAGAAAACTTCAAATGATTTTATTAGTTTTATTGTTTTTTGATGTTTCTGAATCGCTTATAATCCAGAATTCTCTCTTTGTTTGCAGTATAATATTAGTGGTGGATATTAAATGTTACTATAGGAGAACTTTCATAATCTTTTTCCTCAAGCTGTTTCTCATAAGACACAATAATTGTGTGTCTTTTCCTCATAAGATGCATACTTTGTACCTCTCAATTTAATTAAAAAATACTTTGAAAAGAATGTAAATAACTTCTATACTTTTTAAATTAATTACTACCTGCTGTTCATTTAAGAATTGTGGTTGGAATCATGCAATAAATTTCATCATGGTCAAGGTCATATGGAAATTAAAGTATGTAATACTGTGAAATCTCACAAATTTTTCAGTATATTTTGAATTTTTTATAATAGTAAACTTTTTGTTTTCAGTATACTGTACTGTCAAGCAGCCTCTTTTAACATCAAAATACAAATTAAAAATAATATCAAAACATTTTCAAAAACTCACTTGATAAATATTAATGAAACACAATATCTGCGTGCATACAAAGTAATATAACAGATATCTGCACATCACAATTATACAGATAGAAGTGAGTCAAGACAGCCAAAATCCCACTTGGAATACTTCAGCCAATCTCCAGGATTCACCTGAGGGTCTAAATCAGTGTTGAAAAATTCACAAAAATTCAGAATTACTCCTACAATTTAGAGGAGAATTTATATTTGCACAGGAAGATATTGTTTATGCCGCTATCTGTCCTGGCTAAATTTTGAACTAGTTTGAGTTTATGTAAGAATTTTTAAGAAGCCGTGACCTATTCACTACTGTTCTAGTAAAGTCCAGGGCTAGTACAATGAATTTCTGAAGATCAAATGTGATAGTTACTTGAAAATATAGGGTAGGGTCATTCATAGTTTTCCAACAGTCTCAAGGATTTCAGGTTTCACTAAGATGGTGCAGGGTTCTCTATTTGTATTGTGAGTGAAGCCCCGTAGACTGAATTCTTAGTACTCACTCTACCTTGTCAAGCAAATTCTCAAAGTTATCATTAATTTTGTCTTTACCATATTGTAACCAGTTTTCTCTCATTGGACTCTTGTTCTGAGGTTGACAGAAGAACAATGCTGACAGTATAGCATGGGGGGAGTGGCCTGGATGTGGCTTATTGGAAACAATCAAGGGAAAGCTCCTGCTTGTTGGGAGGGCCTCCAAAAAGAGGACACCGGGGAGTTTCTAGATAGCGTTTTGGCACAGGAAAAACAGTGAAGGGGGCGCAGAAGACACGTGAAAATACGTGTATGGAACTGCTTGCCAAGCTCCTGTTGTCTGGAAAGCAGACTTTTATTGTTTCTTTGTCCTTTGCATTGCCCTTGTCCTAGGTTTTTCTTCATTTACACAAAGACTCATCCATTGTCCTTTGGGCTTTAGCTTTCTGCACATTAATTTAAGCTCATGCACGTTATGGACTTCAGTTTACTCAGTTAGTTTATTCGGTCCTTTGCCCTAAACTGCCTATTGCCACTGTATCTCTTGGTCTCAATATTGTACTAGTATTTTATTGAGAGTATACTTAAGTGTTTATCAGAAATTCTGCTTTGTGATTGAAACAGTTTGATAAAATGTAAGTTAATTTAGTATTTTGCTTACACAAAAGAAATAAAACAAAAATAAAACTTTAGCAGTCAGTAAAAAAGAGGAAAAGCCGCATTGAAATACAAAATAGGTATTGTCAGCCTAAACCAATAAAAATATTAATTTTTGAGTCAAAAATTTGTATACCGTAAATAATTATACATGTTTAAATATATAACAAAGTTACCAAACCATCTTTCAATTTCACGGGATTGCAGGCAATCATTACACTAAGTAAAAAAAGAATATATTTTTAGAACTATTTAAATGGAAATGGGAGATACTAGGTCATTAATTTTAAGAAGTAGGAATATATACTATTCCATGGCATGGAACTATTGAGTAATCAGAGGATACATTGTCTTTCAATGACGCATTGAATAACAGAATGTTTCTCTGGTGTCGCCCTCCTTCTCTCGTTCCCTCACACCCTCCCTCCTGCTCTTAGTCTCTCTCCGCCTCTGTGGAAGCTTTCGCTTATATCAAATTCATTCCTTGTATTCTCCTGTTGAAATGAAAGTTCTTATATTACAACAAACAACAATATGACAACTACATCTGTGCTCGGGTCCTTTCATAATCAGAAAGGTGTAAGATGTATTCCTGCCAGACTCAGTGAAACAGTGAAGGAATCCAGGGAGGAATTTAACCAGAATGCTGTGTTCATCCTTGGGTGATACATCCATGGGTCATACATTTTTGAGTTAGGGTACCATAATTAGTTGCGTTTTGCTACAGATTCACTGCTGTTTTTTAAAGCAAGAAATAAGTTCTACTGCCCAAAAAGGGAACAGTGAGGGAGCGAAATATAACATTTGGCAATTATTAGGTTTTGAACACTCAGTTGTGATGATTAAAATAAACATAAAAGAAGCAATTGTATTATACTTTGATAGCCAGTTTCTTCAGAATATTATAGGAGCATAAAGCATCATTTTTTTGTCTCTTTCTATATTAACAGGAAGAGCAGAAATTGGGTATTTAGTTTTTTGTTTTTTGGTTTTTTTAGAAGACTGTTTGCAAAAGCCTCAAATGTGTTAATTCCTTTTAGCACATTTTACTTTTAGAAATTATTCTAAATCCATAATTTTAGATAAATAGAGAATCATTTTTCTTTCAACACCCCAGAATAACTCTTCATACAGAGGCAGGTAATGGATTTGTACAATACTATTGTTAGGAAATAATTTGTCTACATAGATTAGACCCATTCAGAAAGGTTATTACAAGTTTGTGTCAGTGTAAATGGTCAGCATAAGTTTTTCCTGATTAGATATTTTAATGTTAGGTCTAATTTCCTCTAGGGCCCCCTCCCAATTCTTATGTGCATTTGTTTCTTCATTCCCTGATTTTTAAGCTTTTTTTATATAACATTTAGTTAACATTGTTTTGCTCCTTTTCTCTTTAAATTACGGGAGAAATCTCTTTACACAATAAAAAGGACCAATCTGTCACCTTCTTAGAGATTGGGGTCAGTATGAGAATGTTACTTCGATTAGTCTTCTAAAAACATCACTTTAAAAATCAGGGTTTTCTTTTTTTTATAAGTTATTTTCCTTTTACAAAGTACAAAGTAGAAGTAGTACCTTCCTCTGATTGCTAGGTTAACAGTTTTACTCACCTTATCTCCATTATCCTCTTAAGGACTAGATTTTTAAACAACTTTACTAGTGTACCTGCTGTGTAAAGCCTTTTTCTTCTTTAGAATTTGATTCTGAAGGCATATCTTGAGTTTCAACAGTGAACAATGGATACTTGATGGTGGGAGCAGATAATAGCATCCTGGAAAGATTTGAGAGACTTACCTTGTGTCTCAGAGTAGCCTTTAACCTAGCACCTAACAAATAAATTTCAAAATTGAAAATAGAGAAGTAAAGAGTGGAAGGGAAGATGGAATATGGAATCATACATACATGCAAGAAATGAATTAAATAAATGTGAAACCCCACCACTTCGGTACTTCTCCAAATTTATAATTTGTTTATGCATTGATGGGATGCATATATATATTTTTGGCGAGGGGCCTGCTGGGGATCGAACTCAGGGCCTTGCACTTCATAGGCAAGCACTCTATCCCTTGAGCTATATCCTCAATCCCCCCACACATATAGATATATAGATATATATTAAGATAAAACATTATTGGGAAATGCTAGAATTGTCAAATTCTTTATCATCATGGTTTAATATAACAATATAATAGCTACAACTAATCAGGTTTTACTCCAGTTTTACTAATTTGAGGACGTAAATTGAAGCAATCAGAGTTTTATCCAAAATCTCATTATAAATATTTCATTAATAAAGGGGACTTCACTGTGATTGACTGGATATTTGTTTTCTCAAGCCTTGTACTTCAGTGTCACATTTAACTTCACTCTAAGCTTATTTTTGCTCAGCTAAAATTATCACTGTTTGTTTATTGTTTTAAGGTAATAAAAAGTGCGTCATCATCTAATGTTAATGAAAGGATACACCCCCAGAAAATATAACATTTAAAAAGTAAGGGCAATAGTTGTTTGTTTATTTATTTTGGGGGACGTGTGCTGGGGATCTAACAAACGCAGGGCCTTGTGCTTGCTAGGCAAGCACTCTACCACTGAGCTAAATCCTCAGCCCCAATAATTGTTTATTTAGTTCTGCATAATTCTCTGGAGGAAAATTCACTGCTTTGAAGGCCAAGTTTACCGTTGGGATCTTTCTGTTTCTTCGACAAGGACCAGGATACATATCTAGGACTAGGTCAGATAGTGAGCCACAGAATGTTTTTGTTGGCAAGAATCTGCAGGAAGTTTGCTGATTAATAACGACTGAAAGCCATCTTTCCAAACTCATTTATGAATAAGCTAGGAGGTCGTAGCTCATATCCATTTCTTCAGAATAAGAAAATATCCAAGAGAATTCCGATCTTCCATGTTAATCTTCTCACTTGAAGGTGATAAAGCATTCAATAAAATCTTACACTAATGAATTGGTGAACTGCCAGTGATTCAACTAAATTAAAAATCTTCCTGCCCCCATCACTCTAGAATCAAATGCATGCCCTCCCCTCTCCTTCACCACATTTTCTTTGGTAACTAATTTCTTCTTTCGCCGCCAACTCAAACCCTTGCCTCAAATAAATGGGAATCTAAGAACTTCGTCTCGATGGAAGACAGAATAATAATGTGAAGAATTCTCTCGGTATTCTTAACACAAAATAAAACATTTTGGATATAGTATTGACTCAAAATCAGATTGTACCTTGAAAATCATTAGAAGGGAAGTAAAAACAAAAGTAAGTAGCTTAGTACAGAAAACATACCCAGGACTCAAGGTTTTAATTTTGTTGAGAAAAACTGAAGGCCTGAGGAATAAAAACAAATTTCAATCAATCTCCGCTGATGTGCTTTGTGGTTATTCCTATCAAATATATGAGAATCATACCAATTTGGTGTAAATTTTTGTGTAGGTAAGAGAGATGTGGCAAAACTTAATTCTTCACAATTACCACCCCCAAATTGCTGTGTGTACATATATATATATATATATATATATATATATATATATATATATATAATACGCTGTATATATGTACATGTACTATATACATAGCATATTTGAACATGTAAGTGCATACGAACATTACATATATACACTAATATGAGCACATTGGAGACATTATAAATGTCTGCATATATATACTTTTTTATTTATGTCCCATTCCCTTCTAATCCCCTATTTTTAACTTTCTTTTCATTTTTAAAGGGGCCCAAGTCTAAGATTTGCTTTAATTCTCAGAAGACGCTTTGGACTTGAACTTTTCAGCAATGATGAAACTGTTAGAACTTTGGCAACTCTTAGAGATGGACTAATTGCCTTTAGCATAAAGGACTAAACATTTTGGGGGTTCCAGGGTTGAAAGCTATGGCTTATATCGAGATATCTTTCCAAAGGTTCATATGCTCATAGGTGGGTAGAGGTGGGCTACCGGGGGCAGGGCCTGGAAGGATGTTTCCCTTTTGCCTCCCTTGGTTGCTCTCTGTTTCCTGCCTGCCACGCCATGCTTTTTCTCCTCTGCCATCCCAGACTGCCTTGGAGCCAGCCACTAAGGACTGAAATCACCACAGACTGTGAGCCAAAACATATCTCTCGTACTTTAACTTATTGGTGTTGGATATTTTGTTCCATCAGTGAGAAAGCAATTAAGACAAAGGGGCCACTATATTCAGTAGTAGATTCATTCACTGATATTTCGTGTAGTTGTTGGGGCCTCTTTGGAGGGGTGGATCATGGTGGTGGTGTGATCTAGAAGGCTTCATTTTGGTCCCAGACTGCTCCCTTTTCTTCTTTCTCTCTGCTTTTTCATTACCGTGGTGTTCTGGTGTGCCCTTTTGCTATACTGTTTATGCATCAGAGCTAAACAACCATGGGCTGAATCCTCTGAAACCTCGGAGCCAAAATAAACCTTTCCTCTGTAAGTTGCAATTGTCAGATATTTTGTCTCAGCAGTGGGAAGGTGACTCATATTGGAAACTGGTAGCAGAGAAGTGGGCTTATTGCTGTGACTATACCAGAGCATATCATTAAGAAGCCTTTGGAAATGGTTAACAGGGAGGTTTGGAAAGGTTTAAAGGTGCCTCCCTGAGAAATTTTAGAATATTGTAAGCAACCCAGAATGTTGATGACGATATGGACAGGAGAGGCCAAGCTCATAAAGTTTTAATCGGGAACAAGGACTCAAAAGAGGCCATGAGTATTACACTGTGGAAAGAAATTGGTCTATGTTTTGTCCCTGCCATGAGACACTGTGGGACACTGAGATTAAGTGTATTTGACTAATAGACCTGGTGGAGACAATCTCAGGGCAGACCAACACTCAGGTTGCTAACTGCTGACTGCTGTTAGCAAGATTTATCATGATAATTAAGAGGAAAAAAAATTAAAAGATGTGGAAAGTTTGCAGTTTTACCACAAATCAAAGTGGAATTGCCAGAGATGTGAACAGTGTGCTGAGGAAAACCATAAGCATTGCATGGAGCCTGCTCATGAGAGAGGCCACGTGCGCTGCAACCAGCAAAGTCATTGGCATGGGGTTGCCCAGACCCTCTAGAGTACATATTTCACCATAACCTGCCTCAGGTATTGGATGCAGAGCTACAGGAATGAATGTTTGTGTTAGATTTTGGTCTTTGTTCTGATTCCTTTCTGTCTCCCTTTCTTGTTCGTCATATGTCACTGTGCGTTGCAAGTAATGGAGTATCTTTTTTATTTTTACAGAGACTCATGACTAAGAGTTTGCCATAACTCATAACTAAGAGTTTCAGAGGAGATGATGGACTTGAACCATTCATCAGTGCTGGGACTGTTCAATTTTAGCAACTAAATACATTTTGCATAGTGAAGTGGACATGAGCCTTTTGGAAGTCTCAGATTAAGTCTTATGGTTTACACCTATACCTTAGTCCAAAAGTCTTAGGTATCTGGAAGCTGATTGGATCATGTAGGCTCTACACTCATTAGTGGATTTGTCCACTGGCGAGTTCAGTAGATCATTTACTGTTAGGAGGTGGTGGGTCTTTGTAGGGGTAAGTAACTGTAAGCATGATGTGTAATGGCGTCTCCTCCCTTGCTTTTCTCCCTCTGCTTCTGGGTTGTCATGAGTGAGCATCTTTCCTCTCTCTTGCTCTTATGCTGTGCCATTTGTGCCTTGGAGTCCAACAAGCACAGACTGAATTTTCTGAAAACCATAAGCCAAGATAAACCTCTTCTCCTTTAAGCTGCAGGTATCAGGAATTTTGTCCCAATTATTGGAAGGTGACTAATACACTGTAGTTGAAATCAGCATTTTATCATATGTTAATTTCAGATTGATCTTTTTTGTTATATGCTTATTTACAGTTATTTGAATATATAAATTAATAACTGAATATATATATATATATATATATATATATATATATATATATACACACACACATACATATTCTTGTTTTTTCAATGATTGATTCATGAAGTAACTCCGGAACCCAAGTGATATCACACTGAAATAATGAATTTTTCATTAGTGGTTCTATTACAAACCTTTTATCACTTGAGCAAATACTTAAGCAAAAATCTAGCATTCACAAAGCAGCCTACTGTTCGTTCTTATGTTAATGAGAAGGCTAATTGCAAATTTCCCCGGGTAATCTCACTGTCAATTATTCATGAATAACTGACAACAGGCGTGACATTTCTGACTGACAGTTCTCAAATCTTTTGTTTATAAGTTTAAAATATATGCATGATATTTTAAAAGACTTTAAACTTTAAAGTTGTCAGAGAGTAAGTTTAAAGAAAAAAAAAACTGAAATCAGAATACCTGACATATTGGATTTGAATGTATTTGTGGCAGATAGATAGCTAGATAGATAGATCGAGAGAGAGAGAGAGATACAGTTATAGTCTATAATATGAAAAGCCTTAAAGAGAAAAAAATGAAAACATTACTTCAAATTTATCTATAATTATGTTATTCAATTGGAATTGTTGAAAGAATGAAAATTTTGTCTTTCCAAAAGGATTCCCCTTAATATATGTCGTATAATTATGGCTTCTTTTTCTTAAATAACAAATACGATTAAATTGCAGTACAAATAAATAAAAGACCACTAGTGAAAGGCTCTATAGCACTTTCAAGTGTTTTGCCAGATAATTGTTTTTTATTTAGTTATTTGTAAATGCTTCTGTTTGTTTGATCTGCTTATGTTCATGCTGGTATGTTTAATTAATGGCTTTTTTTTTCTGGAAAATGAACTTACCTTTGGCTGCAGTCATTTTCCATGGCAGCTGCAAGTACTTGCGTTGTCTTTGTTTGCCATTGTCCCTGAGGATTCTTCACTTTCCAGGATATTTTAAATACATTTATTGTTTGCAGTCTTGACACCATTGAGGTTAAAAATTGTACTCTACACTCTTGTATATTTATAGGTCAGAATATTTTCCTATTAGAATATTGTTAGACAGAAATATTTCTGTTAGCCATTTCAAACATTAAGCTCATTCTAAACTGATGAATCAATTGAATTGCACTCCTACCCCAAAATACTGTCACATTTGATAGTGTAGATAGTGACAGGGTTGACATGATTTGCAGGCCATCTGGTTGCTGGCTGCTGCAGAACTGATTGTTTATCATAAATGTGGAAAAAAAAAAACTACCTACCTCTCTAGTGTTACGAGTTAAACTATGTTCTGAACATACAGCAGGAGAGTATGAGTCTCTTTTATCCATGCCTATGTCCACCATCCACCTATTCCCTCTTAAGAAGGGTACACGAATTTCTAGTTCTCATACATTATTGGACAATCACATTTCGTGTGATATTCACATACACATTAATAGGTTGTAGGTATTTTCTTCTGTTGATCTATTTTCAGTTCATTTCCATAAATTCTCAGAGAAAAGGGGAAATTTGCCCTGCCAGTGCATTATCATGTTATCAAATCACTGATCTTAATACATTTTCATTTAGTTATCCTTCTAGAGACTTGTGACTTGGATTTGACTTAATATGGAGTAGGGCACAAATAGTTTGGTTGAACCCTTTACACATATAGATGCACACATATACCACAGAAATGCTGGTCAAATACAATATTTTTGACAGTATTTTGGGGTAGGAGTGCAATTCAATTGTGAGCATGATGTGTAGGACTTTGTGGAAAGTGGTTAGATCATTGGAGACATCACCCTTGCAAGGAATTTATGCAGTACTAGTGGGACCCCAATTACTTCCAGGAAGAGCAGGTTGTTACAAAAAGTATAAGCCTGACTTGTCAATCTCTTTCGCTTCCTTTGTTACCACGTAATAGATCTCTCTCTCTCTCACTCTCGCTCTCGCTCTCTCTCTCACTCTCGCTCTCCCTCTCTCTCTTACTCTCTCATGCTCCTGCTATGACAGTCTCCACCCTAAAGTGAGGTAGCTAAAAGGTGCTCACCAGAGAAGATGTTAGCACCATGCTCAGAGTCCTCCTGAACCGTGAGCTAAAAGAAACTCTTTTCTCATTAGGGTAACCAGGCTCAGGCATTTCTTAATAGCAACATGAATGGGTTGATATGATATCACTTTATGATGAACAAGTAATGATATTGAGATTGTTTCTGGTAGCCACCACACAGAAATGTTTAAAACCCTGAATAACAATGTCCATGGTAGAAAACCTATCTTCTGCAGAGAGAACATATTATTTTCTGATGACTAGTTCTTCCATTTATTTTCAGTGAAAAAATAAGCATTCCCAAGTATCTTTTTTATAGGAGAAAGAAAGAGGACAAGGAGGAATAGAAATGGAGAGCCAGACAGTTTCAGACACTCAAAAGACATTCTTTCACTTTGTTTCAATGTTGACTGTATCTAATTTCTTTACTTTTAAAATCTGAGACACATACTTAAATTTGAAGTCTCTGTAAGTTCAACCAGAAAGCTAGAAGGATGTTTCCAGGTGTTCTGCAGTTTTCTTTGAAATAGTTCTTGTTACTCTATATGATAAATATACCATATGATCCTCAGCTCTGATCTGGATAGTGAATTCCTTCAAAGATCATGTAATCTACCATGTACCTCATGTCCTTTTTCAAATTCTTGGCTATTATGAAAATGTCCAATTTTGGGAGTTTATCTATTGTTATTTAGGGGGCTTTTGGGGACAAGTGACTTCTCAGTTGATGGTTTTGATCTGATGCTGTTTGTCTACTATCATACCAGTGATTCCAAGCCCTTCTTTCATCATCTTTCTCTGCATGTCTTTATTCTTACACAGAATAATAAACATGGAGAATACATTTATATAATTATAAACTCAATGATTTTTTGTTCTCTTAACTATGTAAAAAGAAAAAAAAATCAAAAAAATTAAGTCTATGTTACTTGAATTAAGTCCAGGTCATTACTACGTACAGAGAGACACACACAGAAGCACACCCCATGTATTTTGAATATATGTTTTAGAAACAAGAAATTTGGCCCAGTGGAGTGTGTATGTGTTTGGATTGCACATAAGTGTTGTGAGATGTGCTATACTGGAAAGACTTACTTTATCACTTTAGATGAACTGGAGACAACAAGTTTAGAGTCAATTGCACCTAAAATGCATGTCCAATCCTTAATAACAGATTAACAAGTTAATAAAATCTACCATTTAATTAGCTAATTTAACAAATTATCCATTATTCCAGTGTAACAGTTTTCATTCCAACCATATTGAACTACTTGTACTTTCTCATCCATAACATGATGTTCACATCTCTGAGATTTTGCATAAAAATCTCGTATGTAAAGCCCATTTATTCTTATGTCTAGCACAACTCAATCTAAAATATCCAGAATACTACTAAAAAACAAACTTATCTTCCAGATGCACACATGGATTTTCATAACCTATCTAAAATGCACTCACTGTTCAATGTGGTGGAATTGACCGTTTATTGCTTTCTAGCTTGGTCTCTTCAAGACAAATGTGTGTGTTGACTGACTTTGTTGCTGTACCTCTTGCACGGTGCTTCATTCAGGGTGGCTTTCACTAAGTTTGTACTAATGGAATGTGAACTATGATGCTAGGCTTCATCAGTCATTTTTATTCATATCTATGTTTGCAGGTTCTTTGCAGTCTATATTATTCTCCTTCTTACACTATGTACCTAATGCCTTGCATTTGTCAACATCGTGATGAATCCCCTGGCTTTACTAATGCTGCCCCTTTAATTCGGCATTGTCCTGGGTCTCTTTGCCTCTTGTCTCAATGTTGCACTTCGGCTTTGTCCAACTGCTCATTAATAATTCTCAGGGCTTTGGAGAATTTAACCTTTGGCATAGAACCACAGCTGTAATTACCTCACTCTTCACATTAATGGTCTTCCAGGGAGTGCCCTATGACCACAAAGCTTGAAGGTTGTGCGTTTTTCAGTTCATATACTGTGTCTGCATTTACGAGACAGCTCGGCCCCCAGATGAGAAATCAAAATGGCTACTATGCTTACTACATTTTTTATTATGGTGAAACATTAAAACAAAGGGATTAAAGTGAAATATTATAGATAGCTTCCCATTCTATTCCTCTTTCTTCTTAGAAACTGTAGTATATGTCTGTTTACATAGACATATATAGATACATACATATATAGTCACACCTTTACCTGTGCTACATTTTGAATAAAGAAGGACTTACATTGATGTGTCCTTGTGTATTCAGATCTGTAGACATAATTTTGCAGTAATTGTTACTGTTTCATAGAGAAAGGAAATGTGTCCTGAAGAGAACTAATGCTCTCCGTCTGACAGCCATATCTCTTTTCTCTTTGAAATAGGTTGTAATTATTTCATTCTTTTCTTTTACAAGCAAAGATAAAGTGTTCTTTTTCAAACCTTTGTCCTAGTATTGCAATCCTTAAACTCTTTTAACAACGAGTCTGTGTTTAGTAGCATCATTAGTTTTACACAATGCGGCTATGCAAGGGGTAATGTATGTTAGTGGGTAAATACGGTAGCCAGATAAATCTTAATGCAAATGATGGTTACAGTGCTCAAATGTTCTGTTTCTTCGGGAGATTTTCCTGAACTCTTCCTCTGTTTCCTCATCTAACTAATTGAGGTCATTAAAATACCAATCTTTATACTGGGTAATCCTCAAAGAAACATGAAGATGATTTTTTTTAAATTGTATTTTAATGGTACATTTTAGATGTACATAGTGATAACATTCACCATAGGGGATTTGTGCCTGTACATGACATATCTTGTTGCTTCTTTCTTTTTTCCATTCCCCTCTCCTCCTCCCTCCCTATTTACAAAAGCTTTGTTTCCATTTTTTCCTTCCATTTCTTAATTCTCTTGTCCTCTGTTCCTTTCCCCCTCCCTTGTTCCCTTTCCCATTTGGACATTTTCTTCCCTTTCCCAATATAATACATTTTAGTCTTTATATACACTTCAGTTTCTCACACCAGAGAAACAATGTGGTATTTAAACATTTGTGTCTGATTTATTTCACTTAAGAGTATGGTCTCAAGATGCACCCATTTACCTAGGAATATCTCAAGCTTATCATTCTTTGAGGCAGACTAGGACTCCATTGTATAGAAAAACCATATTTTCTTTAGCCATTGATGGGCATTTGGGCTGTTCATGAAGACAATGTAAATGAAACTCAGGCAAGACTTGCTGCAAATAAAGCTATTACCCAACGCTGCCCCCAAGTCCTCTTTCCTAATATTGCTTTGATTTCTCAATTTCTATTTTCTCTGACCTTAGAAGAGAAGTTCACATGACTCAACCACTTAGAACCTTACTGTGTTACATAAAACATGCGGGCCATTAAAAGAAGACAGTGGGAAATACTGATATTTGCTTTAATTGAAACGCTGTATCTGCCCTTTTTCATTCTTATTATTTATGATATAATTTTGCATTTTTAGTTTCATGATAATTTATCCAAATTTGAAATATACAAACACATTTGACATTGTAGCTTGATAATTATTATAAAGTTACATCTCTTAGGAAGAACTTTACCAAAATTAAAACTGAAAATTAGAATGCACTAATTATAATATAAGTACACAGTTATTATGTAGAAGTATGATATAATGTTGAGACTTTGAAACATGGAAATAAAATTTGTGTGGGAACAGTGTTACGATGATTTAGTAGGAAAAATAGAGCATGCAATTATGAACAGTTTATGAGCTTTTTGTTTATTTTGAATGGTGGCTAGAGAATCAAATTGTTGTGGAATTTGTACTTCACTATTTACATTTAAAGCAGTGATGTCAGTATCTATTTCAATTACTCATAGATTTGCTATTATGGCTTCTTAATGTGCTGCATGTGATCTGAATAGCATAGAACATTTGTACCTTTACTTTACAAAAGGTAACATTTGTAACTATCAAATAGAGTAGCTGTGATTTTAAAACTAAACTAAACTATACAAAATTTATTTTAGAAGAAAATAGTTATGACATTGAAAAAAGATATATATTTAAACTCCAGTAAGAACACAACATACAAGTAAGGGGCAGTTTCTTCCCTTACTTAGTTTGATTTATTTTAGAAAACATATGAACTACACATATTTAAGAATTATACTAACTTTCAGAGTAAATTAATCACTCCTATTTCAAAAATTTTTATATCAATTTGTAGTTAAGTATTGAGTATGAATGTTTTAGTCAGCCCAACACAATTTACCTCATACTTTTAAAATACAGCTTCTTCTTTCTCTAACAAGTTGTCTTCTTCAAGGACTCCTGCATACTTTGGGTGGAGCTATTCCTGCCCTCTGATCACACGTGTGGGCCCGTGTGCCTGGCTACACTAGTCTGTCTTCATGATGTCTTTAGTCCAGGCATAAGCAGATGACAGAAACCAGATTCATACACATTAACACCATTAGTAATGTCACAGATGTTTATTACATAATATGCACTTGTTGCAATTTCTTTAAAAATTTGATTACATTTTATTTATTTAAAGAATTAAGAAATAGTATTGCTAGCTTTAATTTTTTTTCAAAAATATTTTCTTTTGGGTATTCCTAGAGAAAAGTATAAATTTATTACTGCCATTTTTATTTAACAAAATTATTGAAATTTATCTTTGTATCAGTATTTTAAACATAATAAAAACATCCCTGACTTTTTGTGATTTGACTTCCCATATATGAATAATACGAATTTAGTAGAAATTATACTTCAAATATTACGTTTTGATTTTTCTTAGGCTAGTTATGCTCAGCACAATATTCTCTGATGAAGTTGGGTAGTGGCAGCAGCCAGCCACAGGCCCAAATTGGCCTCAGGATTCTAAGAGCAGTCGGCCCATATTCTCCTTAAACTGTGATGTTCAGTAGCTTACAGGCATTCAAAACGTTTTTGATTTATGACATTTTCAAATTTCCAATAGGTTTATTGACACAGTCCAATCATACCCGTACAAATTTTACATCATATTTTCTTTAAGTGAATGTCAAAACTTTACCAAACAAGTGATTTTAGCTGCTTTCTACAAGGAGCTCTGTTCTTCTGACTGACCTAATTGAGGACAACAGAATTTGTTCTAATTGCATGGAGTTTAAAAACCTCTGCTTAGTCTGGATTCACATGCAAATTCTTGCTTAGTTGTCAGGAGAAAGCAACAATGAACGTCTCTTAGTTGGTAAGAAATGTGGCAATACATTTCGTAATTTATATGTCAAAGCAAGGGCCTTTATATAGGTGTTAATATGTTTTTCAGACTTCCGTAAATGTTTGGATATTGTCTGAGAAAATCAGAGTCACAGAAAGAATTGTAGAATACCTATGAGATAAAAAAATACGGCTTAATTTTCCTTTGAAATTGACATTATCATTAGTCAATTAAATATGACAAAAAATTAAAAGAAGAAAGAAAGAGATAAAAGAAGTAAAGATGGAAGGAAGGAATGAACTATTATGAATGATAGATTTGGGTTATTATGAGAAGAGATTAAATAAACAAATTGAAATATAAATACAGGCAGGGAAACTATTTGCCTATATTTTACTACATTTTATTATATCACTCAGAGAGCAAATAATATAACAGCTGTCTTCTAAAGCACCTACTAGAGTGATCTATACATGATGAAGACAGATTATTTAAAAATGTGTTAATTTACGGGACACCTTTTTTTCATTTTACCACCACTTCCAATCTAAATAAATAAAATTCTTTTTCTACACTCAATATCAACAAAAGAGAGAACACTTACTATATAGATGAAAACTACTAAAACTACCAATCAAATGAGAAAACTTGTAGCCACGAGCCTTGTGCTATGAAGGGGCAGAGAGAGAAATGTGAAATAAAATATATGGAATTTTATTCATCAAACAAAGGCAATGAGTAAAAATATTTCATTTTCTCTACCCAGTTCAAGATGTTTTTCAAACCCCTGTGGAAGTCAGGCAAGTCGCTGAAGAACATTATTCCAAAGTCCATCAGTTTCAGTCAGAAATATGAGTAGTATATGAACGTTTCTAAATAAACATGATTTCACAAGTAATTCTACTTAACTTGAACCAAATGTTTAGGGAACATATTTGTCCTGAGAAGAAACAGGAAATGTTGTAGCCCTGAGTTACATTATAAAATACTGACCACGTTTAACTGAACATTGGTCTTCTTTATCTTGTTTTTATAACTCACTTCAAGGACTCTTCATATCTTATTGTGTTGGGCATTATACCATATCATTTTACCGCAGAAATACAATATCCTGAATATAATATCTGAAACAATAATGATAGCAATGCTCTTGTGAGATACAGAAAAAAAAAACTTCATAAAAGTTATAGATAAGAATTTCAAGATTACTAAGGAAATGTTTGTCTTTAGAACTTGATCTGATTAATAATATTCTACTATATAGAGGAATTGATTTTCATGAGCGTAGAATTACTTCAATATAATCCTGTGTCAAAATTCTAGTAATCACCTGCAAGGAGTGTAGGATCTTTGAATTATATCTACAGACGTATAATTGCATGAATGAATTTGTAGTTTCTGTTACTCTGATAAAAAGAAAAATATATCTGTGAGTGTCTGATAAAAGGCCACAGACTCAGATCTTAAACAGAAAGTTATTTCTTAGGCTACTCAAAGCTAGAAGTCAAAGATTAATGAATATGCACGGTGGTATTGTCCTGGTACTTCTTTTCCTGACTTCTGAAAGGCCTCAATCTCCCTGTGTCTTCAAGTGGTCGTTCCTCTGTGCAAGAGTGTCCTGTGTGTCTTTCTCCATGTCCTATTCTCCTCTTAGAAGAACACCAATCAGATTGTCCTCATTGGCATTTAAATACCTATTAAAAGATCCTGTGTGCAGGTACAGACATATTCTGAGGTACTGGGGTTTAGACAGCTTCAACATACAAATTTTGGGGAATACAACTCTGTATATAACACCATCCTATGCTATTTGTATTTAGGAAATGCAAATTACCTCCATTATTTTTTATAAATACCTTCTATCCTGTGAGGATGGAGGAAAAAGTATTCCAGAAAGTATTTTCAAGCATCTTTGAAGGCTATTTACTAACTACAATTTTGTTTCTAGAAGATCTGATTTCTTGTTTACATAGATTATTCTAATGGAGGATACAAAAAACATGAGACACGATGATGATAAATTACAGCAAGAACAACTCCCCATCTCATTTCAATAGAATAGTGCTTTAAAACTTTTCTAGACATCAAAGCTGAAAAGCATATTGAATCTTCTTACTTCATACATAATCTATAACGTTTTCCAAAGATTGTCTGTGTTCTGATTGAAAAATAACAAAATATCTAGTCCCAGAACTGAAAATTGGGCAAATTCATAGTTAAGAATTCATAGTTAGGAATAACCACGAAGGTAATGAAATTCTTCAGAGTTTATTTCTTGTATTTTGAATTTTACTATGAAAAAGGAGGGGAGCTTTTGAAGACTACAAAATCTCTTAAATTGGCAGATTAGATTAACAGGGCAGATCTCAAGGTATTCATACATGATTACACTTTAGAAAATAAAAGTTGAGGCAAGGAAATACAAAGTCAAATTATTGCATGCTTCAATAGCATATATTTTATGGTGTTCTACCATCTTATGTATTTCAACCATTACTTTTAAAAAAAGAATTATAAGTGCCCATGTGGAAATATGAGATGCAAAAGAGAGTTTGTGTAAAATTATTTGATTGTTTTTGATGAAAAGGAATTAAGAAAACCAGATAATTTCTTCTAATCCTTATATTTTAGAATTTAGGTATAAGACTCTGAATTAAGATATTATGAATGATTTTCTTTGATTGAAATTTATAATTATTTACATATATATGCATATATCTGTGTATAATATATACATGTCCAATTTAGATTATCTCCAAAAATTAAATGTTATTTCTTTAGTGTTTTAGAGAATTTTCATATTTGTTTCAAAATGTTATGAAATACAGTGAGAATGTCATATAATAAATGGGATTTTCCAACAAAATAGCACAAATTAAGGATATTGCAATTATTGTTAAATCATTGCTTAAATGTCTTTTTTTTTTTTAAGAAATGGAAACTAAAGCATTACGAGGGAGTGTTTTTTCTGTAACAAAGTAAAAATACCAGAAATACATGGGAATATTAGAAATAAAATTATGTAGGTGGTGTGATGTGTAAAAGACGTTTTTCACATGTCACTCATATAGTATATATTTAATGAATGCTGATCCATAAATTTAATACATTTATTAGAGCAGTTTTAAGACTTTATTTCCTCAACTTGAAACTATATAATCGTAGTTCTGAAAGGACATATTTTTCAGATATAAAATGGTTTAATGTGTTGTAAAATACTTTCTTAAAGGCAGATGGAATTATTACATGCTTAAAGTTTCAGGATAAATGAAGACATTATATTTATTATTATCAAGTGACAGATGTTATAGCTAATGTGTAGGACACTTAGGAAAATTTCCTCGGTCAATAGAACACCTTCTAACATACTAAATATTGCACATTTAGAGCTGGATAAAACATTATATCTTATTTATTTATGGTGTAAAATGAAAGGAACCTAAAGCTTTCACTAAATGTATGCATATACACATTTGTTTGTTTATAAACACTGAAGAGTATAACAACTACTTATTTTTCAATGCCTAAATCTCCACATAAATTGCTTTAAGACTAAGTTCAAGAAAGGCAAGTTGCAAAGAAGATTATGGTTTTTTAACTTCGCATTATTTGCTGGTGTATCTGTGTGAGGGAAACAAGCAAATGACAAATATATGTCGACCTCATATATTCAGTGTTCATAATAAAAGTTATATGCTTGATGGAGAAAAGTGTTCCTTTAAATTGAGAAATTAGAGTGTATTTATTCCATCCATAATTTCAGATATTTGCTAGGCAATTTAATTTTAAAATTTAAAAGCAGAAATTCGTATTATGCTGTATTTATCAGGTATCCGTCATCACAGTAAAGTTGCATGTGGTAAAGGACAACAAAAATTTGATGACAAGAAAAGTTTTGAAAAACACAGGAAAATTAAAAAAAAAATTAAAGTAGGCATAAACCCAACCAGGGATATGCTTTTTGAATCTTTACATTCAAATGCTTGCTAAAATCTTATGAGCTTAAATAAGTCACTGGAACAAATTCAAAATGAATTTTCAATTAAAAATCCAAGGGATAAGAACCTGTGTTTCTTTTTTGTGTGAGAAGTGCATAAAAGAGTACCATCCCATATGACAGACAGCATGGATATAAGTGGACAGAAGAATGGGAATTAATAATGTATGCAAACTACCACACTATATGAAGCTGACAATTTAGAGTGCTTCGAAAAGCTAAAATACATAAGAGTAATCCAGGAATTGTGGAGCATGCCTGGACACACAGCTCATCCAAAGGCTGAAGCAGAAGTATCTCAAGTATGGGCCCAACCTGAGCAATTTAGAGTAACCCTGTCCAAAAATAAAAGAGACCCCTGGCGCAGCTCCAGTGCCAGCTCTTGGGTTCAACCTCTAATACATATCACACACACAAACACACACAATTTTATAAATACAGTTTCATAAATCACAACAGTTTATTATGTAATTCATAAAAAATCAAATATTAGTTTTGCCACCTTAATTTGATATTTTGCATTTCATAACAAAATTGCAATTCTGTTTTCTGTACATATTTGCACTGTGAAATTAGGTGGATGAATAGATGCATAAATGGAGGCGAATAAAATTTAAAACTTTTCTATATTTGAGATTTTATATACTTTGAAATTATTGTTTGCAATTAATTAAATATAAATTTACATAAATAATGACCTTTAGATAAAGATTTACCATGATTTGCTTTAAAAATGTTTCTATAAACACATTTTGTATCTGTATCAGAGAATAGGCATAGGTAAATGATTATTGTTTCAATTTCAGATATTTATTTATTCTGCATCGTGTTTTCAGACTTTCCCATAACTGAACCATATTCCTTATTTTTACATTAATTGTGCTATTGTGTAATTACCACAGTTATGTTATTTCATTATCTTGGAGAAAATTTGCCTTTATGAGAACATTTATTTTTATGGAATATTTTAAATCTCAGAAGTTTAGAAGAATTATGCCTATTTAAATGAACTAAATGTTTATTACCAGTTCCTGTTTTATCTTGGTATTTCTTATACAGTTTGTTAAATTTATAGTTAACAAGTGCTTGTGTTGAGATATCTATAATGCTTTAATACCCAAATACCACATCTTTCATTCAAATCTTGGATTTCCTTAATATTTGTAAAGGCTATTAATAAAACATTAGGAGCTAGATTATGATACTTCATTTCATTTAAAATGTATTTTAAAGTTCTATATTATGGATGATATGGAAAATATCACACATATTTAAAAACCCTTAAATATTAAAATGAACCGTATCTCCCCATTCTCTCTAGCAATTATGACTATTTGATATTCTTATCTCACCAGAACTTTAACATTTTCCTATTCCCACACACAATTATTTTATGTTTAAAAAAATTACATATTTATATAACAAAACGAATTAACTTTAACTCTTTAATTGTGTAAATGTTTACACTAGTGTAATTCTCATCTCTATCAACATAGGGGTGATTTCTTTTACATCAACATAGAATATTTCTTCTAACAACAAGTGAATGCAGTCACTCTTCCTGGAATTCTTCATTTTGACTCCAAGACTTTAAGTCAATCTCTTCTAGAAATTTTTTTCCATTGTTTTTTAACTTTACATTACACCTTCATGTAATGCAATTTAGCAAGCAGTGTAGAACAAACTTTCATCTAATCTGTTGGTTGATATATTGCTCTTTTTCCAATTTTTGTTTGCATGGAGAAGATTTTTCCGCATATTTTTTATGTATGTCTTTTTTTTGTTCCGTGTTAGTGGGGAACAAATCTATGGTCTAATCTTTGCCTGGCAAGCGTTCCAGCATTGAGCTACTGAGCTACATCCCCAGCTCTTTTTATTTTGTTTTTGAGATAGAGGGTTACTAAGCTCCTCAGCCTGGTCTCAGACTTGTGGTCCTCCTACCTCATTCTTCCCAGCAATAGATTACAGGAGTACACCACCATTCTTGACTTATTTTTTTTTTTTAATGCTGGTATGCTTATATGTCTGCACACCAAATGTATGATAGTTGAACTGGCATGTCAAAAATTTTAAATATTTACTTTATAAGCAATTTAATATTTTTAAAAATTATTATAATTTCTTTTGTTACCACCATTTTTACATTCGATGTTAGGGTGTCACACATTCTAATCAACATAACTTGTCAGTCTTTGGGTTCTGTGTGGTGGATAGTTCTATTCCACTGTGAGTACACTGTGATTTTTATTTGTATGTCTTTGTAGATTTATGGTATACATTTTCATTTGGTTTTTCTTTTTGTGTACTCAAGCCATAGGGTTTTGACACAGAAAAAATTAGTATTATTTCTTATTCTTAGTACTGTTACAAATTGAGCAGTGTCACATTTTTTAAAAATCTATCATCATTAGATGCTGTGCAGAATGTTAAAAAGATTTTTCTCAAGGATACAGTTTCTTAGAACTGAGGGTGAGTGAAGTGGGTAGGTTTTTTTCTTCATATTTAGTATTTCTTTAGTTCTAGAGGTTTCTGTAAACCTTGCTCTGGTGAGATTAAGGAGTTGATGAACCTTCAAGATAATGTCTCATTTTGGTCAAAAGGCCTTCCTTTTCTGTTATAGATGTACTACCACATTCATTTTCATGAAAGAAAGTTTATAAAACAAAGGTTAATCCCCACTGACATGACTGTTTTAAAATGTTTATAACTCTACTAGTATATATGTTTGTGACAACATCATTCAGTCCATGCGCAGGAGCCGGCTCAACTCTGTTATATACAGGTAGAAAGCACCTACAGCTAGGAGTACACTGATGTTTTAAAAATAATTTAAACAAATTATTTAAAGTCAAATAATGTGCAATTTAAATTTACAAGCACATATTAAAAACAAACTTGTACTTAATCTAAGAATTGTACATTTAAAAACTTTGCTTCTGAGAGTTATTTAAAGTTGTTAAAAACACTCTTTTATTTTTCAAGAGCCTGTAGGCTTCGCGAGCCAAAGTAAAACATTTTCTTTGAAACCAAATACCTAGGTCAGCACCTAATGTAAATTATATTCTTAACGTATATTTGCTGAATGATTATAATAACCCATAAAAATGTGATTATGTTAAGAGTATTCCTTAAGCTTTTTTCTTTTTTTTTTTTCTTTTTGGTGCTGGGGATCGAACTCAGGCCCTTGAGCTTGCTAGGCAAGCACTCTAACCACTGAACTAAATCCCCAGCCCCTCTTGAAGCTCTGAATTCATGTTTTCTTTGAGTTTTAGAAAAGGCCCATTTTGATGTCTTGAGTTTTTCTCCATGTTGATCATACAACTATCACCATTACTGACACACTTATTTACAAATTTAATGACAAATTAGATTCTTTAGAAAAATATATTTATAAATTATATCTTATCTTTACACAATGTCTTCTTTCTTTGATTAAAACTCTTGGATCATCTTTCTTTTTCTGAGAATTGTTGCATTAGAAGCTGTATATCCAAAACCCACTCTGGTTATCATATTTACAATTTTTGTGATTTGAATTAGTCCTTTAAACTTCTAGATCTTCTATTTGTTAATTGTATGAAAGCAGAGAAACTTATTTTCAAGTTTATTTTGTATTATTGCCGTAAAGATTACTTTAGAAAATATTTCTGAAAATATATTGAGTTCTATAGAGTTGAGAGCATATCAAAGCTATTTTCTAGCAATCCAGTTAAATTAGTGTAGTTGATAAATTGAGAACACAGTAGCAGTTTATTTAATTAAAATTTAGTATTCCTGAACCAAATGTTTATTGGCATGAATATGGTTTGATTGTTTGATTTGACACCCCAAAACATGAATCTACTGACATTATACAGGGAGAGAGGAGAGGGGGAGAGGAGGGGGAAGAAGAGAAGGGGGAGACAGAGAGGGGGAGAGGAGAGGGGGAAGAGGGGGGAGACGGTGGCAGAAAAAATGGCCAACCGCCGAGAACATCTTGAGAAATAATCCCCGAACACGCACAGAGACTGAAGTTTTGGAGCAGTTTGTTAGCAGATGTTGGTAACTGAAATGATCACTTTAAAAAGGGTTAGGAATTTTGATAAAATGACATTAAAAATTACATATTTTTTTAAAACATGACAATGTGTTATATTTTGTAATGTCCCTTCCCTTTCCATGTGCATTTTTGTTTTCATTTGTTAGAAATAACTAATGAAGGATAATTTAGGGAGTGAATGAAGCGGAAGAGCTATTTTATCCCATTTTTAGTTCCATATAGCTGGGTGTATGAGTCAAGATTATTAAATATTAGATATGAGAAATTTATGATTTTGATTGAAGCAGAATGAGAATGTGAAATTTTGAGTATGTGTGTGTATGTGTACACGTACCTGTATATGTCTTTCAAAGCAAAGGGTGGAGAATTTTACAACGAACTGTAGTCATGTGTGGCTTAATGATGGGCCTGTGTTTTGAGAACTGTATCACTAGAACTTTTGTCGCTGTGTTATTTTCTTGGAGTGTACTTGTGCACTCACACAGTGCGCTTACACATGGAGAGTGTACAGGTCCATCACTCTGGGGGTAATCAAGAGTTACGGTAAACAAAGGACATATGAGCGGCTGCAGCTGGGGTCAAGTGACACGCTGTTTTATAATCAACCGATTAAAATATGTATTATATTATGTAATATATTTAATTGTATATTCTGTACTTTTATATGACTGGCAATACAATAAGTTTGTTTACCTGTGAGGAATGTATTGAAATACAATATTTTGACATCTAAGATGTCACTAGGAACTTTTCAGCTCCATTATGATTTTATGAGACCATTATCCTTCATTCAATCTGCTCTTGACCAGCACCTTGTTATGTAGCACATGACTGACTCTATTATGCTTATTTGAAAAATATTGTAGAAATGTGTTATGCATATGTAATTTTAAGCATTTTGAATGCTTTAGTCTTCTGCTCTGTTAAAATTATACATGATAAACCAATAGAATCTCTGAGTTTACGCTATGATTTTGTTTTACACATGATATATGAAAAGTTAAAAAAAAATGGTAGTAGAGAAATACTTGTCTAATATGAATAAGTTAAAGAGAATACTGAGAAATCAGGAGTCATTTTTCATTATATCATCATAGAAGACTGAATTACATTTTATTCAATATTTTCTCATTCGGCATGATTTTGAAAAATATTAAACACCTAAAATAATGAAAATGATTTCAAATGATTCCATAACAAAAAGTAATTATTTAGGCTACTTAGAAAATGTAGTATTTATTAATAGAGATATCACCTGTGTGACTTTTGGGACATCAAGCATGATTAGCACATGTTTTAAAATAATTGCTTATAAGTCTCCCCAAATGAAGCTGTTACAGAATAGTGTTAAAATTTATATTTCTTCGGTGAAGTGACTAAAATACATAACAATCTTTTAATTATTCAGTTTACTAAAATGATGTCTATCATTGTGTTTGGCAATTAGTACACAAGAAGAATTCCTTAGTAATGACAAACATTTAAAACATATTTAGCTAATTAAGTCATACTAATGCACTAACATCAAAAGCACTTGCTGTAATCGTACTAAGAAATAGCTGTGTTTAAATTAATTTCCTTCAAAGAGAAGTTATGGTAGGTTTTTTCTGTCTAGGAAAAGAAAAAGAAACAGGAAGTTTTATTGTATTTAACATGGTAAATTATTTATTTGATATTCATATTTTCCTCAGTGTATGCACACACATAAACTGCTCATATCAATGATATTTACAACTCATCTCTCCTTTTCCTTTTTCTCTCTATATCTCTGTCTGTCTCTCTTTCTCTGCTTGTTTTTGCATGTGTGTATATATATGTTTGTTAGTCTGAGAATTCCTGAGTGATACATCAAACTCTACATACTGAAACTACACATCAATTCAGTCATTCAGCTAATTTAGTTACTTAAGGTCAACTGGTTTTCCATAAAATTCAAACCATATTGTGTTAGCTATTTTCACAGATCAGTTGGGACCATGCTATCTACCATTTTTCTATTAGCTTATATTCATATTAATACTCCTATAAATGCAAATATTTGATTAGTTTTATTTCCTTGAGTAAACCAAATAGGCCCTTTCTGTGTCATAGGAAATCATTTATTCTAAATATTAGAATTTTAATTAAGAACAAATTACGTGGTGGTCAGTTCAAGAGAACTGAAACATGAACTATGAGAATTGTTTGCTTCTTAATATGATTTGGGAGACAGTATCCAATTAGAGAGGAAAAATGTATTTAAAAATAGAAAAGCAGCAACAGGACTAAATTTTTAAATAGAAAGTTGATTGAATATTAAATCTAGCAATAATTACAAGGTTCTTAAAACATGCTTGGTACATGAAAACATCTATACATTTCATACAAAATAAATAATCTCAGAACAATAAGTACACTGCTGTAAAATGAAGTGATTGGGAAAACTACTCTTGAAATTATGTAAGATTTATAGTAATCAAAAGTCTTTAAGTATGTAGAATATTGTACAATCCATCCATGAGGTACTATAGTATATTCAATCAGATAACTCTTTTATAAAATTTTACTTTAAATATCGGGTAGTATTGTTTAGAACTCACTAATCTACAGCAGCTAATTCACCTGAAATGGATTGAGGTATGTTAACTAAAGGTAGTCTGTGTGAAAAATAATGTTTAAATTGTGACACAAAAATTCAGTAATAAGATGAAGAATATTAGGTAGCCCCTAAATTTTGATACTTTTAAATATAATTGATAGTATGATAATGATGTTAACAGTTGTGAAAACAGAAGACCAAGATTATAGAGCATCAGCTAGAAAAAATTCATTCAATTACTATTGTATTGTTACTTGAAAAGTTTGTTTTATGATTTTGAATCACGTAAGAATAAGCACACATGGAGGAACTGATAACATGCAGAGCCTCCCAGCTGCAAAGCACTGAATTCAGTAATCATATTGGGTTTCTAATATACACAAGTGCACTCTCTGGATCCCGTGGAGGCAGCCTGCTTGCCTCTTGTGATAAATGCTCTGATTTTGCGTGTCATTGCACCTCATTTCAGATGTTGGCAGGATGCAATAATTTGATAATAAATAAAAACATCTTAAAGCACATAGTTGGATGCAAACGGCAATTGGTAATTTTGCATATTTATTTCATTTCACTCCATTTATGGTTGTGCTTGTAATCAGAAGAGAGTAAACTAATGATGCTTGGGCCAACAAACCAGCATAACCTCTAAACTATTATGAGCCTTTAATCAAATGAGAATTTTATTTAAATGTTAGTGTTTCTAACAAAACATTCTATTTAAAACACTTTCAGTTGGAAAATTAGAATAAAACCTATTGAAAATAATAAGTCAAAAGTGAATTTACCCAAATCATAAATCTGAGGCAAATGTTATTATGAATGACTTTCAGCCTATCTAGTCTTTGAAATACGCTGCTTGCTGCATGTAACAGCTGCAGTCATGGAGAAGGTAGTGAACCATGCAACGTTTCTCTGAGATGCAAAGTTATGGGAATAGAATGCCATAAAACAAGGCACGTACATCAGTATAAATCATGAATTCTAAATATTAACCTAAATTGTAGTTCTTATGTTCTGTCACAGGCTGTATTCTGTCTTACAAAAACGTATTCCTTCTCCTGCTCTGGCACATAGAACCAATTTGAATAAAAATACATTGTGCTTAATTGAGCAGGTAATTGTATGAAAATGGCTGTCCATCAAGGAATAGTAATAGGCCATCTTCAAAATAAAGAATGGTTTAGTGATTGTAACTATTTTTTCACTATAGAGTCTATGTAAACAAGTCCATAGCTGCTATTCTTGGTATAAAATGCACTCCATATGTTATGAATGTAAAAATAAAAACTCACCTATGTTTTACTAAATTATAAGTAATGAATTTTAAGATTCTTTACATAGAAAATATTCAGATCAAAATTGGTATTTTAAGAGAAATATTCATTTTGAAGAGTCTCCATACTGATTTCCACAGTGGCTGGACCAATCTACATTCCTACCAACAGTGGAGGAGGGTCCCTTTTCCCCCACAGGTCCTACAACTGGAGGACCCATTTGATTCAGCTATTCCCCTACTGGGGATCTTCCCAGAAGAATTAAAATCATCATACTACAGAGATATATGCACAACCATGTTCATAGCAACACAATTTGCAATAGCTAAGTCTTGGAAACAACCTAAATGCCCAACAACCAATGAATGGCTAAAGCAGATGTAGTTTTTCTACATAATAGAGTGCTACACCACCATAAAAAGGGATAAACTAGAGACATTTGTATGTAAATGGATGTACCTTGAGAACATACTCTTAAGTGAAATAAATCAGACACTCATGAGTATACATTGAATTGCTTCTCTATATGAGAAACAATAAATGTAAATAAGGACAAAGAGGTGTAATAGATATTATATAAAAGGAAGATAATATTCAAAAGAGAGGAGAACTAGAAAGAGAGAAGATGGGGAAGCAGGAAGGGAAAAAAAGGAAAGAAATGGGAAAGGAGAGTCATGGAAAAATATGAATAAGCCTGCTGTAAATAGGGAAGGGGGGAACAGAAGGGAGGGGCGGGAAGAGGGGAAAAACCAAGATACACCATGTACAGGTGCAAAATAACTGTGATGAATGCGATCATTGTATGTAGAATGTACTGATACATGTTCTTGGTTAAAAATTTAAAAAAGAGAGAAATATTTGTTTTGTACTGAGCATTAATATTATCATTCTTAATTTTCAGAGTTTGATTCTGTAGAGGATTGCAGATACATAAAAAGCCTAAGGTGTGTTCATTTTACCCCAGAACATAAAAAAGTATATATTTTTATAATTCTTAGATTTATCTAAAGAGTTATTGTTAGAAGAAATTAAGTTATATATCTGTTTTGTAAATTTATTTTAATTTCTCCAGCCTAGCATATGTTTCATGGGATTCTTATTTCAAATGAAAAATAAAAAATTCTTTCTTGTACTATAGCTGACATTAAGAACACTTACACATGATTCTAAAATCTGAAAACCTTTAACTCTTTTTAGTATAGTATTTGATTTTCATGGTCTGGTCTTCTCAACTCTTCAGCATTATGTACTAACACTGCTTTACATATATAATATAGTGACTTCATATGTAAGTAGAAAACTACATTTACTTTATTCAATTCATAATATAATCTGCCCGATGTCTAAAATCTGGCTGGAAAATAGGCTTCCTAAGACACATGCGGTAGTGAGATCCTAGAATAATATGCAGTCACAATGTAACAAATCATTAGCAGACATTAGAAGGGCATGATTACAAAGTCCGGAGAAGTTTTAAGTAATAAAAATAGTTTGAAACAAATAGATCTTTGATAGTGGTCAGTTGTTCCTAAAAGTGAAATACTTCAAATATTCATCAACTCAACTTATATATGTGTGAATGAGAAAACTTTTCTATTCACTGTGAACAGAAATCTGATATATGAAACTATAGTTCTTTATATTTACAGGAGTATACACAAATAAAATTGAATAAAATTAGTATGTACAAAATTAGTATTGACCTCTTTCTGATGGCACATGTGAGCTCCACGCACAAAGGTACTTGTAAATCCATAGGGAGCTCCAGGTAGAATGGCCCTATTCCTAAATCCATACCTATGATCTGGAGTTTGCTAAACTCAGTCATAGATGAAGAAAGTGTTCGAACTTTCTTACAGGTAAATGTAGACATTTTGCTGGCAGGATTTGAATGTGAGTGGTGTAGCATTACAGCCTTGCTCAGGACAGTTGGACAGTAATTTAGGGTAGTAAATCCAACTAGTGAGCAGACACATTCAAAATTAGTTTCAAAGTCTAAACTAAAGTCTGCAGGTAAAGAAAGTCAGAGGGTATGTATCTATGGCTGACTCAAGGAAAGTAGTCAAAAGCTGTCCATAAGAAAAAAAAACTGTAAAATGGTGATAAGGAGATGTGGGAATGATATGTATATAAACCTATAAAATGAGATACAAAAGTGAAGGTATTTGTGAATACTGAAACATTCACACAGTTTCCACGGAAGAGGAGGCTGCTATTAAAGCCGTAAGACACTTCGTTCTGTGCAAATCAGTAAGCTCCTTTTGACAATGTATCCTACCCTTTTTTCTCCATAAGTTTTAGAGGGATAAAGTCAGGATGAAGTTGGTGTCTTACACAACCAAGTGATGATAATGAAGGCAGAAAAGGTGTCTCTTGGGGACATAACACCCACTGGGCGACAGATGGATCTTGGCTTTTCTTTGACCGTGCAGGGCTGGTCTTTGGCCCTGACTAGAATAGCTGCTGCTGTGATCGGGATACGGTTTTGAGGTTGTTTGACAAGACAAATGTGTTAGACCCTTGTTTCTTGGGGTGGCGATATTTAGAGGTGAACTTTAGGAGAGGAGGTCTGATGCACAGTTATCTTGCTGGGGGATCCAGGTTCAGAATGGATATGTAGTTCTGGGGAGACAGAGTTGTTCTAAAGCAGGGACTTGGGGCCCTAAATTCCTCTCCAGCTTCCTGTCTTGCCATATGATGTTTTCTTTTTTTTTTTTTGTGGTGCCGGGGATCGAACTCAGGCCCTTGTGCTTACAAGGCAAGCACTCTAATCACTGAGCTAAATCCCCAGCCCCAATATGATGTTTTCTGAGTACACTTTTACACATGTCACGCCACCTGCCACGAGTTCCACACCATAGATCACACAGCTGGTGGCACAAGACAGAAATAGTAGAAATGTTCATGAAGTCTTTGATGAGTACAGATAAGGGCTGCTGGGTCACACAGAGTATCTTCCTAGCTTTGGTATGTATGTGTTTGTTGGTAAGTGAATTATCAATACAAACATAAGTTCATAATTATTTACAATAATTGTATAGCTTGTTATTTTATATAATATTCATTCCCTATGCTTATATATACTATCTACATTCTTTATAATGTATAGAAGGTACATATATTACTTCACTACTATTAACACATTAGTTAATGACAAATAATATATGTATTTATTTGAGTGAATCTTTGTACTCACCAAAACTTTTCTAAAGATCATAATAATTGATTGATGAGAGTCAGAGAATATTCTTTTTCCCATTAATGGATATAGTAATCATATAAAATATCAAATTCACACATTAAGTGTCAAATAATTATAAAAGAGTCTGTATAATGTATGAAGGCCATGTTTGCAATACAATCATGTTAAAAATAAATGAAAACACATCATTTCCCTTTAATTTTTTTTTATTCATTAGTAAGTACCCAATAAATAGAAATAGTTATGGTATTGCCTTTGGCACTTGCATCCATAATGTTCAACAATTCAAATATTAGGTGTTGGCCATTATGAAGTCTAAAAATGAGAGGAAAAAGAACATTCTTAAATATGATCAGAAGGGTGGCAGAAAGGCAACTTTGCCATCAATCCATTCAATAAGACTAAAATAAATTTACTTGTTTACACTATTTCTATTTAAATTGTGGAGGATTCTATATGTTAGTGTCAAATTTTTGAAATATACCCCTCCCCTTTTTTTTGTTGTTTTTTTGAGACATGATCTAGCTATGTTGTTTAGGGTGGTGATACTCCTGCCTCAGCCTTCCAAGTGCTGGGATAACAGGAGTGCATCACCAGGCCCGAGGAGTGAAATAGAACTCTTGATTTCATAATTGGACTTAGACATAATTGTTTGTTAAAACATTAAAACAAAACTACAGATATCTTTAAAATTATTGACTCAAAAATGACAATTAATTTGGAAACAGCAGTTTGAATAGTGTTTATTACATGTTTAGTCTTTAAAATTGATCTAAACATTTTAATAATACCTTTTAAACTTCTTTTATAACATGGTGTGTTATGCCTTAAAATCCACTTGACTATTTTTATCTTATGATTAGTAGTCTGATTTTTCTTTACTAAAGTGATTGGCCAACTTTTACAAAGGAAATATCAAGGGAAAAGGTGGTGATTTTTTTCTTCTAGAACTTTATATTCTTCCTGATTGCTTCTGATATATTAAAGTATCAATAGTTCAGTAAATTTTCTGATTTTTAACCATCCTATAATCTATATTTCTATTTTAAAAAACATTCTAATTTAACAAAATCAACTCACTTTAAATTTTAAGTATCTGATAAATGGGCTAAGTATTTTGAAACAAAAAAGACATAGGATCTTATGAAAATTTTTGGTTTTAATTATTTTGCCCATCATTTCTTCCACAGGAAAATAAACAGAGAATACAAGTCAACCACTGTCAACAGAATACATTTGTGAATAAAAAAAGATGGAAAATACATTAGCAGTATTTCAAAGCAATTAACTGTAAAAACAAAATAACCAGAGCAAGTCCATTATGTAATCACATTTCCATTCACAGTTTATTTATATTGAGAAATGACATCAGATCCTTCATAAGGAAATGAATCTAGAGAAGGAGGTATGGATTGATAAAGTGTCAGCTTAGAGTGTAATTTTGTTTAATAATGGAGTCTTTCAGAAACTCTCATTAAATTTTAAAATCTCAGGTAAGTGTCGAATGATATTGCCTGCATCAAAGACAGTGGACAGTACAGGAAATTATCAGTTGATGTTATAATTGGGAAAGGAAACGTCTTCTAAAATGTCATTTGCGATGCCATGCTCAGTGAGATTGGTGGATAAGAAAAGAATAAGAATAAGAAAAATACAACTAAATTATGCCAGCCCTTCAGGAGCCAAAGTGTGTTTTTGGTGTAGGGCAAACTGAAGAGAAATAACCAAAAACCCAATGACTCTCAAGAGGCTGAAGCACATTTGTTCACACTGATATAATCCATTTGTGTAAAATTTTCCTTTTTGAGAGTAATAATTAAAAATATTGGAAAAAGAAAATATAATTAGACATGTCACATAAATTTAGTTGTCAACAATATTTGTCCCAAAAAACAGACCGAAAGGATTTCATGACTATCAAAGTTTTCACTGGTATTTTTTAATGATGCATCGAAGTCATCACACTGTTTTGCTGTTGAAACTATTTATCAAAATGCTCTGGCTTGTAGTAAATTTCCGTACATTTATCTTACAACCAGCTCGACTGGTGCTGAAAATTAACCACTATTAGGTCATAATTATTTACATATTACTACTGTTGTGAATGATGTGTTTGTCACTACAATTCAGACCCTAATTATAGAGTTTATTTCTTTGGGGAACTATGCCCTTCTGTGTTGTTTAAAGCTGACAACAAAAAAGACTTACATAACAGCACAGCAAATCCATGTGGGTTATAATCAAAGAATTACAAACTACCAGTGGGTTTCACAGAGCAGAAATCATGAAGAAAAATACAGTTCAGAAAGACCCAATGTTTTCTTCTTAGACATTCATTATCATTAAATATTCCTCTTTGCATTAAATATAATTCAATAGAATGCCAATATGATATTTTCAATATTTTATTACTCTTTACTTTTCTCTGATTTTTTTTCTCCCTTTGAAGATAAAAGGAGTATTTTAATTAGAAGGCAATGGGAATAAACTCAGATTAGCATATGTTGGTGTTCAATAAATACAGTTTTAATTATAACCTTTTCCTGTTTGTTTCAAAGATTTGGGGGAAAAACACATCAGAGGCCAAGTAAATATTTCTTAACATATTATCTTTAATGATATACTGCCTGGAACTTAATTTTGATGTGTGCATGTCTATGTTTTAATTTCAAAAGCCTGATTATTCTTCTATATGGGAGGAAAGTAAAAAAAAAAAAAAAAAATTGCTTTTCATGGTCCAGGGAACGTTTCTCTACCTCAACATGGGCTCTAGAAAAATACCTTCTTTTAGAAAAAGTTTCTGGCATCAGGCCATCAGTTTTCTAAGTATGCTCCTTGGAGAAAGTTGGAACCAGTAAGGTGATCAAAGGTTGATCATAAACTAGAATGGCGTCTAATCACCTAATGATTTAGCTCTGTCTCTGTTGATAATCTGAAAGTAACAGAGTAGAAAATCCTTTTATCAGGCTCTATGAAGAAAGAAATTGAGTAAGTTCAAACATTTTTAAAATTTTAAAATAACTCAGTGAAGAATTTTCTTTCCAATTTTGAAAGGGAAAATTGAGTTTAATGTGTGCGGAAACATAGCTCTTCTAACACATATACTTCCAGTTACACTAAGTTAGAAATTTAGATCAATTACAATGGATATTTACTTGTAGAAACATGTGCTATGTTGTATACAAATTCTCACTTTTGAATTACATACAAACATCCAGAGTTTTTTTATTTTTCATTTTATTTTAATTATTTTACTTTGACCTCCAAATAGTTTTATGGTGTTTATCTTGGATTTTCTTGATGATGAAAGAACGTGTAGGCCATTTGAGCAATATTTCTGGATAGTTTAATCTACTTTGACAAATAATTAAACAAAGTTTTGGTCTCAACCAATTACATAATATCTAAAAATATAGGACCAATTTTTCTGAGACATAATATAGGTTTAAATTAAGAGTAAGTCAAGAATAAGTTAACATCTTGCTACCTCAGCAAACTAATTTATCAACGATTTGTGTTTCTATTTTTGACTGTTAGTTGATTGGATCTTGGCTTTTAGGATGTATTTTGACATAGACACAAGAAATGTTTTTTTCCTGCTATTGTGTTTGGTAATTGATCAACACATTGTGATGATATAATATATTTTCAGGTAAAATTGTAAGAAAATGAAATAAATGTGTGTTATTTATTAAGAATGAGAATAAACATTTCAATGAAAGAAAAGAAAGTTTAGTAGAAAAAAGCAAGCAGTTATACTTATATCTGTTGAAAGTCCTTAAAAGAACATTCTGTGTTCTTTTTAGAGTTTCAAAAATTGCTGAAACTTCATACAAGATTCAATTAATTTCAAAATTTCTAGCTTTTGATTGGATAATATTTAGAACTACCCCTTGAACTATCTTAAACCATGTTTTCTAGATTATTATATTTATAAATTTTATATGCATATTTTTTCCTGAGGGAAAGGAGAAAATATATATATGAAATCAATTTTAGATAGATGCTATTAGGTTGCCTGAGACTTAATTTGACATGTTCAATTTTGGGAATCTGAAAATACACAGCATAGTGGAGGACATTGTCTCTCTAAACCAGCATTCCGTTTCATGATGTATTACTAGAATATTAAATGGAGTTTCATTGCTATAATAATTGCCCAAGATAATGAACTTAGAAGCATTTTAGCTCACAGTTTTTGGAGGTCGCAGCACATCATCAGGCAGATCTGTTTTGTTGGACAGCAGCGCAGGCACCATGTGGCTTAAGTAAACCATTCTCTTTGTGTCTAGGAAGTAAAAACAGAAAGAAGCGGCTGAAGTCTCACGAATATCTCTGGGCACATACCTAAATAATTTAATTTTCTTCCACAAGGCTCCTCCTCCAAAAGTCCACAGTATTTTAATTACAATACCATCGTGGGAACCAAGTCTTTAATATATAAACTTTCGGGGGACATTCAACATCCTAGGTATAGCTGTCAGCCAAGAAAATTTTGATTTTCACAAAGAAAAAAGTAAGAGAAAAGAGATTGTGAGTTAGTCTTAGTCACTTCTTGATGAGACACAATACTCTACACTCACAATTTAAGAAAAGAGAGGTTTATTTTGGTTCATGTTTCAGTAGACTCTGTCTTTAGATGTTTGGCTGCATCCAAAGCAGGACTAACTGGCACGAGCGCAGGACCAAGGAACGCTGCTCATACCATAGCAGACAGGAAGCAGAGAGAGAGGATGAAGGGACATGCTGGGGAGGAAGATACTGTAGACCCTTCCAGCCATCCGCCGGTGACTGCCTCTTCCAACCAGGCCCCACTATCTAACAGTAAATCGATTCCAAGCCTCATAGTCCTATCACCTTCCAAAAGCCCCACATACAATCTCAAGAGGCTTCAGAAAAACATCTACATATAAGCTATAATTCTGACCTAAGAAATGAGAAGATAATTTAGCCCATTTCTTAAGATCTTAAGTTAATATCTTACATTTCCATTAGGCAATATTATTAAAAAAAAAGAAGAAAGAAAATAAAACAGAAAGAAGAAAAGAAAAGGGCCAATTTTATGGCTTCTATCTAGATGTCTGCCCAAAGCCTCATGCTCTCGTAGGTGGGCTTTCAGGAGGGGGCTGTATCCTGAGTGTTTGGTACTGGATTAAAGGTGTGAGAACTGGATTCATCCACTGATTGGTTTAGCATCATTGTGGTGATGAGTTTACTGACGGGAGAAACACCATCGTGCATATGGGTGGCATCAGCCAATAGGCTCGTAGCCTGTATGGAATACAAAGGGAAGGAGAGAAGGAAGGTTCCCTGCCTCCTGCCCGCCACACTATAAACCGGTTCTTCTCTGCCCTGCCACCCCGCTTTGGAGCCAGCTGACTGTGGACTGAAACCGTTACAAACTGTGAGCTAAAATAAATCTTTACTCCTTTAACTTGCGGGTGTTGGGTATTTTATCCCAGCAAGGAGGTAGTAACTAAGACGGCCCATATAGGATTCTTCTATAACTTGATATGCGTTTGACAAAATAAGAGTCTTTGATGTCCTGTTTTCTTTGTTTGTTTGTTTCTTTAGAAAGAATTATGGTCAGGAAAAAAAGAAAAAGATCTCTTCTATACTTCTTCATTTATTAAAGAAAATGTAAATCAATTGTGTTTTCTTGTGTGGTATATAAAAATGAAAATTTGAATTATAATTATTGGTTCAACTTCAAATGTGGAAAGTGAATAAAAATATTTCTTAAGAGATTCACACTGGGGCCATTGTAAACACTTAAAAGTGTACATTTTCCAATAAAATTCATGTGCATTTTTAGTAAGTTTATATATAAAATAATGACTTTATAGAATGAATAATTCCATGAGGAAGAGAATTATACTCTAAATAGCCTTGAAAATTTGGAGAAAAAAAGAAAAAAAATACATAATAGCTCCCAAAATTTGACAGGGGAGGGCTCTATTTTCTCTTAAGGGTTTGAATATTTTATCACTCATAATTAACTAAGTCAATGACAAGCAAACAACTAGTGAGAAGAAACTAATTTAGGGAATAAAGCAGTAATAGCCACATATACAATAATTTTCCTTGTATTAGCAATAGATTTTTTTAATGGATAGTTAGATCCTGTATACAAGATCTATAACCAAATATTTCTGATCTCTTGACAGTTTATTCCTAAGCAAAAGTTTGCATAGACCATCATGAAAGCATTTATCACATTGTCTTTCCATCATTTCTTTTTACTTTTCTTCAGCCATTTGAACTAGTTTAAGACAAGCTCACTTTTCCACTGCAGCCTTAGAATGATTCTAAAGACTATTCAAAGAGTTTTATAAATTTTAGCAGCTTTCAGGAATTATTCTAATACCTTTTTTTTTTGCAATATTTTAGACTGGAGTCAGTTTTACATACCTCCACCTCCATAGGGACCAAAAACTTATTCATTAAGAAATAATGACTGAAAACTTCTGAATTCTGGAAATTGAATTAAACAAGAAAAAAGTCATAACAGAGAGAGCGGGGATAAATCCAAATTTCATTATTTGTATAATGAATACAAAATGTCAAAACAAATGCATAAGGAATAAGAAAAGACTGTCAAGTTTTTTCTGAGAAAGAAAAGACATTTCATAGCTAGTATGTGATACTTGCAAACATGTATTCTTTTGTTGTTGCCTCCTTGTTTTTTGAAAGAAGTCCAACTATTTACAAAAGATCCTAGTAAAAAGGATTATATGTTAGATTGAGAGCACATGGAACATCTCAACTTGGTAAAGACTAAAAATTAAAAAAAGAAGAAAAGAAACGAAACGAAAAGGGTAGATAGAGATGGAGAGAGAGAAGGGAGGGATGAATGGAAGGAGGAGAGGAGCGAGGGGCAGAGATCATGAGGAAGGGGAGGAAGGGAAGACAAAGGGAAGACAAGAGACAGAGAGTAAGAAAGGAAGGGAGGGAGAAAACAAGCTTCGAATTCCCAAATTACAATTAAAATGCTACATTTAAAAGTAGCAGACAGGACAGGAGAAATAATTCTGTTGAAATATGTAATTCTGCAGATCTTATGAGAAGGACTTTAGCTAAAAGCCTTATTTCACTGACACAACTATGAAAAAAATAGAAAGCTATGAAAATAAGGGGTTTTATATCTGGAAATACATAGAGAGATTACACAAAATATACTAAATTGGAATTTTCTTGTTCAGTGTAAAAAATAACACAATTGTTTGTTCCACTTCTAGTAAGGAAATTGTATCATGGGTTACTTAAGAAGTGTTAAATAGCTTGTAAAACTAGAGTTTCCTGCACACATCCCCGAACCTCCCCATCCCCTGGCCCCAACCACCAACCCCACCTCCAATCCCACCCTTAGCGCCACCCCTGCACTGGGTATTGGACCCAAGTCCCCAGAGCCTCACACATGCTAGGGATGAGCTATAGCTTCTGGCCACACAACTACATGCTCAACCCAAAAGTAGACACTTTTTTAAGGTGTAATAGTTAATGGAGGGAAAACTAAGTGGAATTTTATCCATTTCTAGTTACGAGACCTTATTAAGCAGCTTTCTGATCTGATGAGATGAATACATTGAGTTTTATAAAATTATTTTGATATCATTCTGTTTAATCAGAAAATAAAGCATTTAGATTAGATCATCTTTAGGCCATTTCTAATTTTATGATTTTATGAAACTATGACATAAGGATCACAGGATGCCTCTAAAAAATCATTGCTACTTTCTTAAAGGATTAGGTAGTAAGAAGATTGTCAGTTACAACATTTATTCTGACAGTTTTTCCTGAGAATTATTTTGATTGTTAGCAAGATGATCTTATAGTAATAAAACAATTCTCCTTCCTAAGTATTGTTCAAAGTTATAATAACTTAAATGAATTAACCAGCTTTAGAAAGGTCACTTTCCCAATAAATGGCAAATAAAAAAGGTTAATAAAATAATTCACAGACCTTTACTGTTACTTACAAGGGTTAGTCTATCTGACATCTATATGTGCATAATTATAGCCCAGCTCTAAAATCCTGCAGAAATGCTTTTTACCTTTCTTTCCCAGCCAGCAGAGCAAAGATTATATCTAAGTGCTGCATTTTCACATATCTGAAAGCGTCCTTTTTCTTTATAAGTGTGTAACTGCTCGACTGGAAACCGGTGCAGCTGCTGCTAGAATTCTTCTGCATGGAGATGTCTGATAGGCAACAAGAGTGAAAGATCTGGAGTGATTTTCACATTGGGAAAGTGAATCTAGCCTGGGGCTGACTGGGAAGCTGAAAATTGGAACCTCCTATGATAGGTAAAAAGAAACAAACAACAGCATGATTCATGCGGAGTCTAGTACAAGGATGAAAAATTTAGAACCCAATTTAAAGAACACAGGAAATGATGTTACCTGTTTTTTGTTTGTTTGTTTGTTTTTAATTTCTGTCTTCTATCACCTGCTTGTTTGCATTAGGGATTTGGTCAGGACCACGGGCAGCAATGGAAGAATCCCATTGTGATCTCTAGGAGTGCTGTGG
>PVJO010014017.1:0-50262 GCA_004026905.1 Hystrix cristata
TGTATATATATATATATATATACACACATATATATGTATATACATACACACACACATTGGAGAATTCCAGGGGTATAGACACAACAGTAAGTCTACACACACACACACACACACACACACACACACAGATATATATACATAACAGTAAAACAGAGACCCATGCGGGAATCCAATCACATGCTTTCCCCCTTTGTCCTTTTCACTTCCTCCATTCTGAGTGAAGGAAGAAGATGAGAACTGGATCCTGGATCTCCACTGGATCCTGCCCAGCCTAATCCAGGTGAGCTCCCTTAAACATCTGAGAAACCCTGATAGCAAAAAGCATATTCAGATGGTAATTTGTTTGGATGGTTTTTTTTGCTGTGGAAGAACCAAGAGGTGGAGACACTAATCTATTTTCAGTGTATTTTTCCCTCCGCCATTCCAGATAGTGCCCTTATGTGTGTATATGTGTGTGTGTGCACGTGTGCATGTGTGTGTGTGTTACCTTACATAATGGTCTCCCCAGCTTTCATAAATGTCTAAATCGATTGAAGTGTCCCTGCTCAGAGGACAGAGGCTCTTCTCCTTGAGCAGCACAAGACAGCAGGAGAGAGGACAACATTTGAGGCTAGGCACGGAGAGGTGACTGGAGGCTTCACACATCCTCACGGGGAATTGGGACAGTGACAAGATATCTAGGGAAAAATGAATTGGATATGACACTCAGGGTGGCTGGCCTATAGCTTCCTGCTCTAGCAATATCTCCTTGTCCGATGACGGCTGGAAAGAAGAGAATCACTGGGTGTTACAAAGATGTGTGGATTTCAGTAATGAGTCTGTGAGGATTATCTGTAGGGATTGTGACTGATGTGTCTTTTTTGCTAGCTTTTTACTTTATTCAGTCCACATAGAGGACTTAACATCTTCTAGAAAGACTGAGATGAACTTTAAATGCATGTCAACAAGAAGCAGGCAGGACCTTCCTCATCCACTTCTATGTGTAGTACCTGCAAATCCGTAACTACCATACTAAGTCAGCACTCTAAGGCAGGCAAGGGGTTGGCTCGGCTGTCTGTGCCCACCGCGATGTGCGCTTTGCACCTTGTTATCTGAATGCTTTTCTCAGAACGTCTTAGAAGCTCGTACTGGCATATCTTTCCTAAATCTCAAGAGGAGAACAATTTATGGAACTCAACTTTTTTAAAAGACATTTTCTCTACATGAGGCATTCCCTTCTCTGTCATCCACCCCCCGGCAGAACGGAGAAGGCTGGGAGAGTGGACTGCAAAAGAAGCTCAAAACTCCCACTGTGGCTAAGAAATCAAATTACCATTCAGCAACCTTCGCAGCACAGTTCTTCGACTTCAAAATGCAGTTAACATGACTGCAATTATTCTAAATTATAACTGCATAAGGCAAAACTATTTTTGAATGAATACTGTAGAGAAATCTTTCATAAAACAAAAAAAACTTTTCATATTGAGGGAAACAAATCTTTGTCTTATAATAGTTTTTAAAGAGCTAGGCCACTGTGTATTACAACTGTAGATTACGATACGAATACGTCAGTGCCACGCCAGTGATGCATTTATTAAAATGCTGAAAATCCGAGGTGAAATCCAGAGTTCCTCAACATTACTTCTCATGGCAGCTACCTACGTCCCAGGAAAGAGCAGCAGGCGTTGTCCTAGACAGTTGAGAAGAAGGTGGTAAGTACGTGGCAGCCTCTTCTTTGATCTCCTTCTCTTTCCCGGGACCAAAGCTCACCCCAGTGGGGGTTGTGAGGCACTAGAAGGAGGCCCTTTAGCAACTGAGGCTTAAGAACCAATTGCAGGAACAGTGGGGAAGCCAAAACCTTCTTTCACTAATAAAACCTTGCGTCTTCTTTGAAAATCTTCCCGTCATTTCTTTCTATAGCCCAGTGTACCCAACAGGATGCATATCCAGTCTTCTCTTGAAACACTACCCTCCACCGACTTGTTGAATGAGTAAATGAATGAACAAAGACATAATCAAACAATCTAACATTTTCCTACTGAATGCTGAAACTGTAAAAGGAAAAACGAGACATTTATAACGTGAACAGTCAGATTGGCCACCTATGGAGAATTTGGGGGAGGGCAGTTACATACTATGCACTGAGTAAAATGTCATTCTTACATTAAGAAGGAAGCATTTTCAGTTTTGTTCAAGTGGACTCTGGCAGTGTTAAAGTTTACCCCAGCTCCTTCACTTCTGGAAAAAAAATAAGGAGCAGAGGTAGCAATCTTTCTTCTTTTTATATTCTGGGAAATGGCTTCCTGTTATGGATGATTTTTCCCCGCATGATGACTTAAAGCTATGGTCTGAAAGTGTCCCCCTGAAATTCATGGTATGAAAACTTACTCCTCAAAATCGTAATTGATAGTGTCTGGATGTGGGGCCTTCAGGAGGTAATTCGGGGCTGAAGAGGTCAGGAAGGTGGGACGCCCCTAGTAGATTAGTGGCTTTATAGTAGATTAGAGCTTCTTGGGTCTGCATGATTCTCCTCTCTCACCCTGCGATGCTTTCCACCATATCACAGTCTTCAGCAGAAACCGAACTTCTCAGCTGCCAGAACTGTGACAGTGAAATTTCTTTTCTCTATAAGTTACCCAGTCTGTGGAGTTTCCTCATCACAGCAGAAAAAGGACTAACATTTAGAGAAGACTAGAGGATGACCTGGCTGCTCACCTGCGCCAAGGCCACACACACCCCCTTCAAATTCCTACTGTTCTCTTCGTGCCTGCTTTTACTCTTGTCCACACTGACTCTGCAAGGGTGACAGGTCTATAAACTCATGCAAAGAACAGTGTCTAGTGTTGGGAAGAACTTTCGTTGTTGTTGGAAAGCCCCTACGAGTTTTGAGGAAAAGAGATAGAACACAGTGTATGAATATGGGGCCATATATGGTGCATTAATGATAATATATTATGGGAGAAAAGAAGACCTGGAAGTATACAAATGGTGAAAGTCTGTTGTATGTGTGTTTTGAGTGTGTAGTATATACATACACACACCCACATATATATATCTGGAGGTACATGTACATATGTGTTATAATGTGTAAAAGTATTTTATAAAAGTAGTATAAATATAGAATGTTTTTTACCTTAAAAGATATAATCTCTCATTATTTCTGGATACTTGTACCAGTTTACTTTAAATATGTATTTAAATAAACTAAACAATTCTCTATTCTTAGGAAAACACAAAAGCAGACTCTAGAAATAGCTTTAGCCATTTAATTCATTATTATGAATAAAGTATTTATCATGTTATCTTTTTTCTTCAAAATTTATATGTGGAATGAATATTGGGAATTCAAATTGTCCTCCAATGCTGACTTTGAATTCTTTATAAATGTCGGATTTCACCAAGAATTAGAGACAGAAATGTGTATGCCTCCATCCAGAAGCATCACACAGAGACCCCTAAGGAGGTGGTATCCTTGAGGATGGAACACTCAGTCTCAGAAATGAAGGCTCTGAGAAAGAGGCTGGGCCCCAGTTAGTCAAACAACATATCTATTAGAGTGGGAGGAGGCGTCGATGCTCTCAGGTCTGGCCCACAGGCCAGGCAGGTGTCTGCTTCAGTCAGCGCGAGGCTCTTGCTGGTAGAGGAAACTGCATGCAAACAGCCGGTGCTTTTAGGGACCAGTCATGTTCCCACCACTCACCAAGCAGCAGACACTACCTGCCTATCAGGGGATGCTACTCTCACCCCACACTGCAGTAGTGAGCAAATTGAGTCTTTTTTCTCTCTCACGTAAAATGAAAAAGAAAAAGTCATACTACCATTAACTGGTGTTTTCTATGTATTGCTTTACCATTCCACTCTTACCTCCCAATTCCTCCAACTGTGGGAAAGGTTTAATGATTTTAAAAGATGCCTCTTACTTGAGACTTGACATTTGGACTAAAACATGTGAGAGTAGGAGATAAATTAGTCTTGGTATTGGAAATGCAGATGAGTCAATGACTTTGAGATTTCTTATTTCTTCATCTCTCCTTCACTTTATTGAGATGTAATTTATGTGCAATAAAATTTGTTCATTTAAGTATACAGTTAAATTAACTGTAGTAATTGCATATAGATTTACAGTCATTACACAAATCAGGATGTAGACATTTTCCATCATCTTAAGTTTCCTTGTGACCCTTCATAGTCACTCTCCCCTGGCAGCCCACAGACATAAGTAGCCAGTGATCTAATGTTTGTTATCATGGTTTTGCTTTATTAATAATTTCATATAATTGGAATAATAAAAATAATGTTTCGTATTTCACTCTTTTCACTTGGCTTTTTTTTGTGTGTGTGTGCGCCAGGAATCGAACTCGGGGCCTTGTGCTTGCAAGACAAGCACTCTAATCACTGAGCTAAATCCCCAGCCCATCACTTAGCATTTTTAAAACTCACCTGTGTTGTCTCCTGTGTTCATGCTACATTCCTTTTTATTACTGAGTATTATGTGATATGGATAGTCACAACATTCTGCAGATAATGAACACTGAGTTGTTTCCAGTTTGGGGCTGTTATTAACAATGTACTCAACATTTGTGTATATATATTTCTGTGCTTGTTTTTCTAGGGTAAATACCTAGGAATGAGATGATTGGGTTGCATCATTAGTGAATGTTTAATTTTATAAGAAACTATTTCAGTTTCTAAAATAGTTCCATTATTCTTCATTCAGCTAGAATGTCTGAGGATTCCACCAGTTCCACATTGCTATGAACACTTGCTATTTTCAACCTATTTTAATCATTCTTGTGGGTCTAAAGAGTATCTCACTGTGCTTTTAATTTTCATTTCTCTGTTCATGTGATGGGTTACATTATGTTTCACCTATAAAAGATAGCTTCTATGCGCTAACATTTCAGAAAGTAACTTTGAAATAAGATCATTGCAAATGTACTTGGTTAAAATAAGGTCATGTAGGAGCAGGGTGGGTCTCTAATCCAATATGACTAGTGTACTTAAAAAAAGAAAATAAAATACTGAAGCCAGATTTATTCAACTTGAGGGTTATTTTTCATCAGAGCAAAAAGTGATTACCTTTGGAGGATTATTTTCTTTCATTTGTTCTTAATCTGCCCCCTTGTGGTCTCTAGGTACTAGTTCCTCCATATAATGGAAAATGATGTTATGTAGTAATATTCTGTATCCTGTAAGATTGTGTTTAAACATTTCTCTTAAAGTGGATTTGCAGAAAAATATCTAAGATTGATATAACTGAAGAAAAATATTTTCAAATAAGAAATGAATACATAAAAAGCAAAAAAAGAAAAATGGCCATGGGGAGATAGACAGAAAAAAATGCCTTTGATAACGAGGGCAGAGGTAGGCGCTATGCAATCGGAAGCCAAAGGATCATCAAAGATTGTTAGTAAACCACCAGAAACACGGAAGGAGCTTCCTATAGGTTGAGAAGGGTACAACCCTGCCAACACCTTAATTTTGAACTTCTGGTCTTCAAAACTGTGAAACGGTAAATTTCTTTCATTTAAAGCCACACAGTTTGTGGTACTGTCTCATCATACCCTTGGAAATTTATAAATCTAATGATGTTGAATGTTTTTCATGTGCTTTTGACCCATGTACATCTCATTTTATGAAGTGTCTGATCAAATATGTTCCCTATATTTTAACTGGTTTCTTTTCTATTATTAAATGAAAATGTTCGTATATATTTAGGATACAAATCTTCTGTTAAATATAAGCTTTATAAATTTTTTTCAGTTTCAGACTCGTATTTTATTTCTTAGCTGTTTTATGGGAAACAAAAGGTTTTATAGTTTCCTAAAGATTCTATTTTCGTCTCATACTACATCCTTTTTTGCCTAATTTAAAATTTCTTTCCTTTCCAAATATGGCAAATATTTTGCCTATATTTTCTTCTAGAAACAGAATAGTTTTATCTCTATGACTATCACCCATAACGAATTGTGTGTGTGTGTGTGTGTGTGTGTGTGTGTGTGTGTGTGCACAAAAGGTCAAGATTTTTTTTTTAAAACTTATTACTTCATACAGATAACCAGTGGTCTGGTAGAGTGTGTAGAACTATTTTACCTCACTGAATCGCTTTGGAGGTTTGTTGAAATCAACTGATCATATAACTGTGGGACTATGTCTGGACTCTCTATTCTCTGTCATCTGAACACTGAGAAATACCTTGCACACACCGGCGGCATGACTTTAGTAAGTCCCGATCATGTTGCAGATTTAACTGTGCTGTGGTCTTCACAGAGTAGTCACCACTGTCACCTGACAAATACATCAAGGATATCTGAAGGTTTTGCAAATGTGAATCTACTGAGGTTGGAGGATTCACTCCAACAACTCAAATAGTCTCTCAGCAGTACACTTCTCCCTGTACCCCTGTGCTGAATGCATTCATGAAGAGTAAAAAACATCCTTTCCTCTTGTGCTTTGTGTTACTTAATTCGTAAAAACGATCTTCAAAAAGATGGTAGAGAAATTGCTGGAAGCCTGACTTCCTTATTACACATTTGGAAGGTCGGACAGAGCTCCGGTGGTGACATCTGTGGGGCGGACACGGCAGAACAATGCTATCCAGGAGTCGTGAGAAGCATTTTCTGAACTCGGGGAACCACGTAGATTGAATCCCTGAAGAATCAGTGAGCCATATCCCAGTATAAATAGTGACTGGGATCTCATGGGGAACATTGGAAGAGGGTGCATGAGAGTCACAGGCAGCAGGTGCAGGTCAGTGTATCCTGGGTGAGCCCTGCCGCAGATCTAGTACCTTAATGTGGTTGCCACAGTGTAATATGAGGCGTGTTTCACTGCAGGATGCTGGAAAATGGGCCGGCTTTTTCTTAAGGTGAGGCATTTTTCATATTGGATTAGAGAATTAGGAGCCACAAAGGGTGTATTGGTTATCTATTGCTGCGTAACAATTTATCCTAAAATGTAGCATCTTGAAACCACAAATATTTATTATCTCACACAATTTTTGAGAGTCCGGAAGGCAGCAGTGCCTTAGCTGGGTGTTTGTTGCTCAGGATCTCACAGGTTCTGTCGAGAAGTGAGTCATGACTACAAACATCTGAAAGCTTCATTAGGGTTCAAAGATCGAGGGGCGCAATACCATGTCCCACTGTACCACATCGGCGCAAGCCATACCGTGTCTTTGTGAGGTAACCGTTAATTTCTCCTAGAGTGAGTGATCCAAGAAAGACAAAGAGAGAATAAGAGCGTGCTCAAGACAGAGCTGTGGTGTCTTTCATAACCTAACCTCAGACATAACATGTCCTGATGCCGGCTGGCCTTGTCACCATATGGGAGGGCACCTTCCAAGAGTGTAATAACAGGCAACAGAAATCCCCACAGCTACCTGGAGGCTGGCTACAGATCATCAGAGACTGAAGTGAAGAAGACACATCTCCGGAAATCTGAGCCTAAAATGGTAACCAGGAGATGTTTCTGAGGCTGAGTCCATGGAACAAGTTAATTGTGGAAGGTGAGACAAAGTGACACACAAATCTTAGTTTATAACATTAGACTCTTATTGGTGTCACTAAAAAAATACACAACAAAAAGGGAGAAGCCACAGTCCAGTTTTTACTGGTTTGGTCATAGGCCTGAAGATGACTCCTGATAGAGATGTGCAATAGGAACGCCTCCTGCTTAGTCTGGAGTCCTCCTGAAACTCAGCTCATCTTCCAAATCTCACCGCTAATACTACATTTCCATGAACACTTTCATGTCTCCAAAACCAGAAGTCTGAGTCTTGGTAGCATTTAGCTGACTGAATCATAAATGAGTAATTGAAGATGCACTGGATAAGTCAATATAGAGATACAGTGTACAGATACAGATATGAGAGGGGAGCAAATTGCAACAAAATTTCATTATGGTAAGGCCAAGAATTTGTATTATCCATGTCATCCAGGAGGAAAGAGGAGCGTGAAAAAGCATGTCACAGCTCTGGCCACCTGAAAGAAAAATGAAAAGGTAGAAAGGAATGTTGCATTCGCAGATCCTGTTGCCAAGGAGGGTGTGTGTGTGTGTGTGTGTGTGTGTGTGTGTGTGTGTGTGTGTAAAGGAAAGACACGATAGGATTCCTACACCAGGTAGTAAAGAAGTTGAAAATGCACAAGACTGTTTTAAAAATAAATAGACAAATGCTAGAGATTAATTCGTCTTTCAAGTTTGGCAAATTGAACAGCAGCAGCATGAGAGAAGCAACATGGGTGCTAGAATCCTACAAACTGAGGTGAATCCCAGATTTGCCACTTAGTAACTCTGTGGTATTAGAGGAGTTAATTAATCTCTCTGAATTACATTTATGCATTTTACACATCAAGAATAGCACTTCAATTCCTGGGCACAGGCAGTAAGATTAGAATGGAAAGTGCCTGGGAGGGTCCGTGAGTCATTCCCAGCATTTTCTATCCTGGTTTTCATATGACTGTAGAAGTCTGAGTTTTATTCTAGATCTATTCAAAAACTATACAAAATTGTTTAATGTATTCACTTCTCCTTGTAAAATATTTGCAATAAAAAAGAACTTCCCAACAGGAGTTTTACAGGGTTTATTCTGAAATTTTAATGCTCCCATTTTTTTTTTTCTAGCAAATGGTCATTATGAGTGTTTCAATTTCTAAATCATACAGTTGGTAGTTCCACTATTCTTTGTGTTCATGGTGCTTTTCAATCTTGTATCTTTTGATTGCTTTCACTTCATGTTTGCTGCCTGTAGGACCGAACAAGTTATCTCTGAAAACTATTGTACTGATGGAAAGAAAGTCAGAAGATTTCTTCTCACAATGATAAGTCATGGGGACAATTGTGTTTGTTATCAAGATGTTATTACTTTAATGGAATGCACGGGAGAATTCTGAGTGAATGGGCAATATTACTTATTTAGTAGAGGATATCTTTAGGTAGCATTTCTCACGAAGCATAATCCCTAGGCAGTATTTAATGTATGCATATAATTTCTTATCTCCTTATCTACATACTATTCAGTAAATTACTTGTCAAATTGGAATTCGAGAATGCCAAATGTATATATTCAGATCGATGTAGATCATAAAGGAGCCATAATAAGAACAACATGTGATATGTGAAGGAACATCACTACCTGCAAAGACATAACAAAAATCAAAGTGTGAACCCCGATGCTGCACAGCAGGCTGGATGTTCAGCAATAGACACAGTAGCCTTTTCTTTCAGTGACTGATAACTAAAATTTGCTATTAATCAAAAGGCACCTTCTTGTGGCAAGGAAAAAGTTAATGCCTTCTTTCGCTTGCCTCCGGCTCCAGGAGAAACGGAGACGCACTTACGTTATCTTCGAGTCCTTATATCTTAGAATCTGTTTGTGTCTTCTGTGACACAAATTGGATTTTTATATACTCCCCTCCCCAATTCCATTTATAGATTAATATAAAAAAGAAAAAGAAAATAATGGGGGTGGTGTGAGCTGGGGAGTGGCATTTTTCTCCTGGCTTTCTCTTTTATTACCCATCATAAAAGTTTTTTTTAATCCATAATTCATAACCAAGAGCAATAACATAAAAATCAATAAGCAAGGAGTAAGGATCTCGCCAGCCATTCCAAAGAATTTAAGCTTTTTTCCCCTTCTAGTTTAGAAGATGCCAGGTGAAGGGAAAATCAATGCTTGCTATGTGACTTTTTTGCACTATATACTGAAGTAAAAGACAGAACTGTGCTTCGCTTTATTGGTACTTCTGTCAGGAAAGACAAGACTGGAACAATCCTCAAAAAGGCAAGTATCTCCTTGTTACTCCTAAAAGAGCCATCTGGTTATTCCTATCTTCCTTGCTAATGCAATCTAAATAAAGCACTAGCAGTTGATTTAGCCACAATTCTATCCCCCAGGAGTGTTTGTAAAATCTCTCAGGTTCCAAGGAAGTTGGATGTTTACTGAAGAGATTCTGCTGCCCAAAAGTTCAGCTCTAAAGCCAACCTCATCACTCATCAGTGTGATTAATTCTGTGGTATTCAAGTTCCTCATCTATGAAAAAAAGATTTACATTTCTGCCTCACAAAATTTGTGAAATTTGTGAAAAAATGTGAAAATTTGACAAGACTAACTACTAAAAATACCAAAATCTTTGTGTCCTTATAAAAATTGTGTTCTCCTCCCCAGTGATCACTACAGGAGGTGATTTTCACTTCCCGGCCTCTCACATTCTGCTAGACAAGTTGTTTCCATCACTTAAAACCAAACATGACCTTGTAAATAAACATATTGCAAGGAAAATATAACATCAAACATGACAGAAATACCTAATGTATGTGAACTTTCAAAAAGATGATTTACAAAGCATTTTAACAATCAAACTTATTAGCAAATACTGCTGGGCAGATTTTTTATTACACTTAAATAGAATTTTCTCATTCATTCATTGAATTACTTTAACTGCTATTATGTCCATTGTACTATTCAATCGTCGTGGTGGATCTTTTGCTTTACAGCAAATGATGGATTATTTTTCTTTTACCCTTAACCATGTTAGCTCAATGTTTAACTATAGAGAGAGTCATTTTGAATATGAACAGAACATTTTCTGGTCAATTTTTTGTAAACTAAACATTATTAGAAGAAGAGCTGGTAGAGAAGTAAACAGAAACAAATGTGCTTTTATTTTCTCCTATTTCTCTTTTTCCCTCTGACCTTCTAATTCCTGTTTTCCACCCTGAGGCAAGCAAAGGCTTCAGCTGTGGTATTCCATTTAAATTTGCCCCAGGCTCACAATGCTGCATGCATTTTCCTCTTCACTAGTCTGCCTTTATTATGAACACTGTTATTTTATTTATAAGACTTTAGAAAGCTGCTAGAAGTAAAACCTCTCTGCAAATAAGTCATTTTAACCTTTAGATGACAATGTGAGGTATTCCAGATTTTTGTTATTATTACTTTAAGAAGATGATATTTACTATTTTAGAACACAGGATAAAGAGCAAATTTATTCTCTGACTAATTCAATTGATGGGACTAAGGGATACATAATGACCTTCGTTAATCTCCTATTTTATTTTCTTTCAATCTAGTTCCTGAATTCACACAGACCAGTTACGCTGTGATAGTTAACTGTCGTATCGCTTTGAGTAAGAAATGGCCGACCGATCCATTTAGCATAGTTCTGGGTGTGACCGAATGGGTCTGCTGAACATGGAAGACCCTCCCTGGGTGTTGATGGCACCATCCAATTGGCTTGCGGCTGGATAGAATAAAAGGGAAAGACGAACGAAGGCTTTCTCCTTCCTGCCTGTGATACCATGAACTATTTCTCCCTTGCCAGCCCCCTCTGCCGTGCTGCCCTGACTTGGAGCCAGCCAACTGTGAACTGAAACTTCTACAAACCGTGAGCCAAAACATACCTTTCCTCCTTTGACTTATGGGTGTTGGGCATTTTGTCCCAAGAACAAGAAAGAAACTAGGACAGATTTTCAGCCAGAGCATAAGACACGTGGCCTCAGTCCAACTGTCAGTGCAATCCTTGTTCCACCCGAAAGCTCCTGAGCCTGGTCTTTACTGGCTTTATTTTCCTAAGCATTCTGGCCTTCTGAGTTCTGATCTGAATCTCCCACCACGCTTGGCTCACAGCATTCTAGCACTGCTTCTCCAGCCAGCATCATCTCCAAACCTTTCCAAACACTTCCCACCGCATGACCAGGTAGTGTCACAGCAGCGACCCCACTCTCAATGCCAAAATCTGCCTCAGTCACTTTCTTGGTGCTGGGACAAAACACCTGACACCCACAAGTTACAGGAGGAAAGTTATATTTTTGCTCACAGTTTATACTTGATTGGCTCTAAGGCAGGGTGGCAAGGCAGGTCGGCATGGCAGAGCAGAAAGAGTTCATGGTGTGGCAAACAGGAAGGAATGAGTCTTTCTTCTTCTTTCCCTTTTATTCCATCCAGGCTACATGTCTGTTGGTGCCACCCACACTCAGGGTGGGTCTTCCACCTTCAAACTTTTCAGACACGCCCAGAACTAATTAATCCAATCAATTGGGCATTTCTTACTCAAATTGACATGACAGTTAACTGTCACAAAATCATTGCAGAAGTCCAACCTAGTGTAGAAAAATGAGAAGATACATTTTATTATTAATGTTCAAAATATTGTAGAATGATAAATATGTTACTAGCACTCGATCTTTCGGGCTTACTTTATGCCAAAATTATAAAACCCTGTTCACTTTTTATATGATGGAGAAGGGCCAGTGGATACTATTGGTGAGATGTGAACAAAACAAACTGTAACATTTTCCTCAAACTTCAGACAGGCTGCTTTCTGTCTTTAGGACTTTGACTTCACTTTCTGTAGAGCATTTTCTTTAGGAAAGTTCCCTGTGCAAATTCTTTCTTTACCTCTTTGAGATGTAAAAATTTAAAAAGCCTCTTGCCAGTTTTACTACTCAGGACTACCTTTCCTTAGAGTATGGAGATGTATTTTTTTTTTTTTTAATGCAAATACTCTAGTTGGGATCTTCAACGTTCCTGAAAAACTCGAATGTTAAAGATGTTCTTACTCTGTTGGGTGGCGGCTGAACCTTTAGGAAGCACAGCATACTGAAAAGAAGTTAATGATGAATGTTTGCCCCTTCCTCACTTTCTGGGTCCCTACCACAATGATGTGAGCACTTTTCGGCCAACATGTACTCCTGCTGCTATTATATATTGTACTACCATGGTCCCAAAACAACCAGGCCAAGAGTCCACAGCAAGAACTCTCCGAAATGATGAAATAAACCTTTCTCCCAAGTTGTTGTGAAAAGAAGAAAAGAGCAGCAGTTTAAAGATAGGGCAGCTCGACCTCAACTACTGGGTAGTCAGGACTGGGTGGTCAATAAAGAATGATCCATGTTATGTCTGTTCTGTCACAACCCGGTATCGGGAAGTTGTTTGTTCCAGAAATGTGCAAGGAGGGCAAGTACATCCTGCCCCAAGAATGTGCAAACAGAGCAAGAAAGAAGAGAGAACAAGGACGAGGACGGGGGCCAAGCATGGACTGTCATATTGCCTGTTGGAACCAATCAAGCATTGGCACAATATCCCATCCCATCCTGTACTCTTTCCTTTCCCCTTCCCCATAAAAACCCTTCGCTTCTGTAGTTCGGGGCCTTTACCGCTGTCTCCTGCGTGGGACATATATTGGCCCAGAGCTCTGTTTAAACAATAGCTTGTTGCTTTTGCATCGAATCTGGTCTCTTGTCGTTCTTGAGCGCCGCTCTCCCTTGTCCCGGGTAAGTTGGGGAAGGTTTCAGCCTTAACAGTTGATTTCAGGCATTTTTAGTCACAGCGTTGCAAAGCTGACTAAGCGAAAGTTGGTGCCAGGAGTGAGGTCACTACTACAAGTACATCTAGTGATGTAGTATAGAAACCTTTGGAATTGGTTTGTAGGAGGAATTTGAAAAAGTTTGGGCAAGGCTACAGAGAGCCTAGAATGGGTTAGGCAGAGCTCAGAAAACCAGAATGCTGACAGGAATGAAGACAACAAAGACTGTACTCGTGAGATTTGACATAGACATCAGAACTCTACTGGAAATTGGCATAAAGGCCACTCATGTAACATTATGGCAATGAACACCTCCGCATTTTGTCTATTCTCTGAGACTTTGTGGGAGGCAGAATTTAAACATGATAGACTGATTTGGCAGAGGAAATTTCAAGGCAGCATAGTATTCAGGCATGACATCTCTACCTGCTATAGGCAGGTATACTGCAAGAATTTGGGAAGAAAAAACAGAGTGGAAAATTATGAAAAACTTGCAGTTTGTCCAGAAAAGGGGTATATTGAAAGTTGTGTCAAAGGAGAGTACGGTTACTAAAGGGATTGTGCCATTAAAAAGAAGCCAAATACACTACACATGAACAATAGGAAAAATGTCTTGAGGGCATCTCAGGAATCAGCAAGACAATACCCCTGGCAGGATCAAAGGACTTTGTTTAAGAAGACAGCCCTGAGGCAATCTGGTTGTATAGGGCTTCCCACAGCATTGTTTCCCTGGGATTTATTTCCCAGTATTAAACTGGCCAGGTACTCAAAGGCCACTGAAATTATATTCCAACGAGTCCCATCTCCCGTCCCTGCTGGTGGCAGACGTTGGCATTATTCATGTGATGGTAGTTTCTCAAGCAGACAGAATGCAAGAGTTATGGGGTCAAGAAGGCTTTCACTGAGATTTCATAGGAAAGGTTTAGAGGCCAAGTAGTGTGTAACATGATGCAAGTTCCTGGAAGCAGTTCTTGACAGAGCAATGTGTGAAGCTTTGAGAAGGAGGCTACAGCTGCTGTGGGAACCCTAGGAAGTTAGAGGTAAAAAATGTGGAATCCTTTCTGAAGAAAGCTACAGGAAGCAAGCAGAACCAGTATAAGAGAAGCCAAATAAACTTCAGCTAATGAGGACATACGGATGAGGTTACCCAAGCCTTTTAGAACTTATATTACTGCACTAATGGCCTTAGATACTAGGCAGAGAGCCAGAGGATTTAATGTATTCTTTGCTGAGTTTTGGTCTTTCTTTGGTCTTATATCTCTTTTCTATATCATTGTCCCTCCATTTTGGAATGAGAATGGTATCCTGTGTACTTGTATCTTGGAAGTATGTAACTTGTTCTTTTCAGTTTTATAGGGACCCACAGCTGAGTTTGACTTGAGTTTCACAGGAGAGTTCAGACTTGCAATTTTGAGCTATCTGGGACTATTAGGACTGCAGGTACCCTTGGAGATGGGCTAAATGATTTAGCATTGTGTGACAGACATGAGCCTGTGGGGAACAGGGAAGAATACTATAATTTAAACCAAGAATGTGTCTCAAAGATTCATGTGTTCAGGCATGATCACCAGCTGGTGGAGCTGCTGGGAGCTTGCAGAATCCTTGGGAGGCAGAGCTCAGTGGTGGACATGAAGTCAGTGGCAGCATGGCCTTGAAGGGGGATATTATGCCCTTCCCAACCCCTTTCCCTCTCTGTCTCTGTCTGTCTCCTTCCCAGACGCAATTAGGTAAACAGTCTTCTTCTGCCATGCATCCCCATTGCCATGATGTACCGCGCCACCACAGACCCAAAGCAATTGCGCCAAGTGACCATGGACTGAAACCTCAGATGCTGTAAGCCAAAATAAATCTTTACTGCTGTGAAGTAATTTGTGTTGGGTATTTTGTCATAGGGATAGAAAGATGACTAACAATACTCATCAAGGAAGATAGTGACTCTGATCTCCCAACCCTTAAGCTTAGGAGCCTAATTTCTGTGGGCCTAATTTCTGCCAACTTGTACAACTTATTATCAGGAAGATAGGACAAAGTTCACATTTCCTTTATGTAGAGCCCATTAGCAAACAGATGGACTCTTATCTCTCAATCTCATGCTGCCCGCCCTCACCAGATCTTAAAAATCTTTCCAAGCACTTTTCCAAATGGATTTCAGAGTGAGCTCATATTGAGTTCTGAACACTCTGTTCTGTTGTGATAGACGTCAATAAAGTTTTCCTTGTCGCTTTAGCTTTGCCTGTACAATTTTTCATCTGACAACTGGTAAATACATTTCACGAACCGGTTCCTCATTCTAAAATGAAATGGTACATGGAATTTTTATGACGTTTGATAAGTAAATCTTTTGAGGTTTTTTTTTCTATTTGAGAAAGTATAAGCCTATGTAATTCTACATTAAAAAACACTGCACCACTTCTCCAGCAATTACCATCACATTCACAGACAGCATTATAATTTATATTTTGGATCCCTGAGAAGAAAGGAAGTAGATTCCAAATGAAACTCAGATTCTCTGATAAGAAGGAACTTTATAATTTGTCAGTTAAAAGACAAATTTCAAGGCATTACATGATCACCTTTTGACTCCAGCTTCTAAAAATGGTGAACTCTGTTAACCTTTAGTGGTTTTTTTTTTTTGTCATCATCCCAAACTGACTGATTTGTGTACTTGCAGTCTTTATTAGCTACTTTGAGAATACAGTTGTGTTCATATTATACAGAATTGAAAGTTCCAAAGTTTGAACTTATATTGCAGTTGATTTTATTCTTGTTACTGACTCATGGTTGGACTTCTCATCAGCTGATGACTTTATTATCATTGACTTTTCTCCTAAGATGCTCAGAAAACCAGAGACTACCTGGAAACTACTCTAAGTAAAAAGCAGCAGTGATACCCTTTACGAATTTATATTTAATAAAGGAAAGAGCAGTGTAAGAAGAAGTGTGAAGTGTTGGAGCACAAAGCCAAAGAATATTGCTTTTTTAAAGTGGGATACATATTCCCATCATACTTCTAAAAACTATATTTGGTGTTTCTGTTGAGTGCTGCTGTCTACACTGTTTTTCCATAAATTGTATATATATGTGTATATATATGTGCACACACACATATATGTATATATAATATATATTATATATACACATTATATGTGTGTGTGTGTGCATGTTTTGTGGATATAGACATGTACAAACACAACACATGTATATATGAAAGAAAAATACATATAGTTGTTACCTAAGTATGTTTCTTGTGTATGATAAGGAGTAATACAACTTGTATCCACAGTCCTCTGGACTACATGTATTACTCACAAAGTTCAGCACAATCTTTACCTCATTGTTCAAATCTAAGGTAAACAATAATATTAAATTTGAATGGCTCCTATCTTTGTGGAGAAATTATTTCAAAGCTCTACATACAAGTGCACAGAAGAAGCAATCAGATTATCAGAAAAACTAAGAGATATGGTGGTAGGCTATGACCCTTCTAAAATACAAGATTTGCCTAATGAGAATGTCTTATGAGTAATTAATTTTACACCTGAAAATTCTAAAGTGAGTAGTATGACTTAGAAAATTGCAGTACATCGGACAGTTTTCTTCAGTGAATAAAAAGAATGTTCTCACCTATGCCTGTCGTGAGTGATAATATGCTAAAAAACAAAAGATTAAAAACTCATTCTGATAGTACATATTAGAAATTCACATTCAGCTGTCTGTAACAGCACTCACTGAGGCTTCCTTGATATAACTCAAATAAGAACCTGTTTATTTGCTTGATTACTTACCTATTTTTTTAATAAGAGACTGGGGTTGAGTTTTTCTCTGACTGGTTTCTCTCCTTTTCCTTGAGAGGTGTATATCTGAGGCATTTTTCACCTTCAGTCAAGGCCAATATATGGTACACATCTGAGCAAAGATCTCCAGCACCCTATTGTAAATGAATCCTTCATTCTCTTTGTGAAAATCACTTTTTCCCTATAAACTCTTATGAGCTCATTTCCAGAACACTCATAGTTGGCTTTTGCTGTACCTTGCCCTTCTCTGGGTGGTAGGGGACAAAGAGATTGTTCATTATCACTTCAGGGCTGTTTTTATTTTGCTGTCCTGATGTATAGAGTGGAATTTTTAAATATGAATATGGAAATTATGAAATCTTTTTCTTGTGCTTAGAATTTCATACAGTGTATTATGACTAAGACTCCCTGAAAAAAAGCGTATTTCCCAAAGGGCAGTATATTTTAAGTGGAGGTTCAAAGTTCAGGTGAAATGCAATAAATTCTTAGCATACACTTATAAATTCTGGAGTTAAGGGTGAATAAGATAAGTATTAGTTATTCTGAGAGGAGGAAGACTGTGTTGGTTCTTTCAAAGTATCATAATAATATTCTAAATGAAAAGTGGTGTCTTGAAAGAAAGCAAATTGTAACAGATCAGCAAAAGTGAAGTGCTCTGCACAGACACATTTCAAATGATTTTTATATGGATAAAAGTCTTCACAAAGAAGCAGTCATAGAAATATAATCAATTATATAGTGCTTTTCCTTATATCCATCAGTCTCCAAATGCACTACTTTTTCATCATAGGAGATCACAAATGGGGATTACAAGAGGTATATTTTTGGAATGGCCAATAGCCTTTCCAGTCACAAATTCATAGAAATATAAGTTTGCATTTTCATTTGTTGGAAGGGTGAAGTCTAGAAGCAAGTTAAGATGAATGGTGCTGGACCTAAATTAATAAAAAAAAAAAAAAGCTGGTGGGGTTGCCCCGGGTGTGGGGGATGGAGAATGGATGGTATCTGATGAGGCCAGAGAGAAAATGTGACTGGTTTAGAATGTGATTACTTTCTGTGATCAACTTAATAAGCCTACTCTTTTCGCAAGAAACATTAGAGAATTAACTCTTACAGAAGGGGTGATCTTTAAAAACAGGCTGTGAGTTGAGAGCTTGTCAGAATGATGGATACTTAGCTTCTCAGAGGCAGTTCTGTAAATTTTTACGGGAGGCTTGGAGGGAAAAACTCAACCCCAGTCTCTTATAATAAAATAGGCAAGTAATCAAGTAAATAAACAGTTTCTTATTTGAGTTATATCAAGTCAACCTTGGTGAGTGCTGTTACAGGCAGTTGAATCTGAATTTCAAGACATTAATGGTTTTGTTTAGAAACTCATGTCCCCAAAGATGCCTTTCAAGAGTAAAAAATAACTTTGCTTCAACACTTTTAAAACATATTATTCTGTTTTTAAAAAATAAGACAAAGAAAATTGAAATAAAGGGGAAAAAGAAAGACCATTTAAGGAAATAGTTATCCTCAGGCCTTTCATATATACCCCAGGATCTGATGTTTCAAATTGGAAGTTTGGAAGAGGATAAGAAAAAAATGTAGAAATCATTGGAATGTGAACATTTAAAAATCCACAATTCGAAATGTCTAGTTACAACCAATGCAGTACACAAACAAAAAAATCATCTTTTTCTTAATGCCTCCGATTTTGTTTGGATGATCTTTAGTTACCTGAAAACTTAGAAGATGAGTTGCTGCCCTCCACTCCTGTTCTTAAAGACTTACACTGTGCTGCTAGATTCTTAAAAGCTGTTGTCTAAATGGAGGTAATTTCCCTACCGTTATAAAAGTAAACTGTGCATGTATGGAATGTGTAGCTCCTGCCTCTATGCAAAAAAACACAGTGTTCACAGAGAGAAGCTGTCTCTTGAGATTTTTTGAGTTTAAACTGCCTTCTTTTTATTGTTCCAATGTGGATATTTCTAGACCCTCAGACTTCTATGTGACGTAATAGTTCAAGATGATTTGAGCATTTGTAAACTCTGTGTACGAATGTGTGCATATATGTGTGACTTTATCCATCACCTATTATATATTATACATAAAAGATCATTGAATGTGATGAGTTCAAGCTACTTGTTAATCTGTATTCAGAATATCCCACAAAGTCTCCTGTTCTACAGGCTCTGTCCTCAGCTAGTGGCATTACTCAAAAGTGGTGGGAACTTCAGAAGGTGGGGCCTGGCTGGAGGAAGTAGATACTTAGGGTTTGCCTGTGATGGGTGTATTTTGTTCCCAGTCCCTCTTGGTCTCTCTATGCTTTTCTGGCTGCCATTGGGCGAGCAGCTCTGCTCAGTCATGGCTCATCAGCCATGGTGTACTGTTTCATCATGGTCCCAGAAACAATGGAGCCAGCTAACCATGGACTGAAACCTCTGAAACCATGAGCCAAAATAAACCTTTCCTCATTTAAGCTGATTTTTTGGGTATTTTGTCTCAATAACAGAAAGCTGACTGACAGACCTTTTCTTGTGCTTTATGTAATATATTGGGCATCAAGGAAACTATAATTGATACACTCCTTGAGGTAGGTTTGCTCTAGGAGGTAGTGTGTGGCAAAGCTGGCTGGGGAAATAAGCAGGACCTGTCAATTACAAGATCCCAGGACAGTGCCAAATAATTCCCAGGATCCCGTTTGTAGAACTTCTCAAGGATTCCCACAAGATGTGGATGATATATAGGGACACAGACACCACAAGGAGTCCTCTATTGTTTTCCAGACCAGGTGTACTTTTATTTTTGCTTTTATCCTTCCTTTTGTTTGGCCTAAATTTGCTCTGCAAAGCCAGTTTTTCTCTTACCCCTTCATCTGTCACTTTTCAAAGAAAATTTTGCCTTCCTTTTTGGCTCATCTCATCCAATTCTTTGTTCAAGGCAAGAAGGCCCTGAAATACTTTTAATTGGTGAGCCATTTCTAAAGGAACTACTATTGGACAACAGGCTGAACAATGGTCCCAAACGATCACTATGCCGTAATCGCTAAATCTGTGACTTTGTTACCCTAATTAGCAAGCAAGGATTTTTCAGATGTGACTAAGGATTTTGAGATGGATTGATTATCATGGATTATCCAAATAGTTTTAGTGTAGTCACAAGAATCCTTAAAAAAGGAAGGCAAATGGATTTAAAGTCAGAAAGATGACTGAAGCAGAAGGATGCTGCTGCTCCTGGGAGGGGGCCATGAGCCAAGGAGAGATGTCACCTTTAGAAGGTGGGAAAGGCCATAAATGGATTTTGCCTCAGAGCCTTCAACAGGAACAACCCTGCCAACACCTTGCTCTTAGTCCTGTAATATTGTGTTTGGACTTCTTGCCTCCGGAAAATTAAGATAATAAATACATGCTTTTTAAAAGCCACTTTGTGCTAATTTTTACAGCAGCAACAGAAAAACTAATACATTATTCATAGTGCTTTAGTGAATTTTGGAGAATAATCTCATATGTTTATATTACACAGAAAACAGGCCTTAGAGAAAAATGGGTCCCACTAGGAAGGCTGGACTCTGATCAAATAGGCAGTAACAGCTGAAAAAGATGTTGCAGACTATTACTTAAGGTTAGAATTTTAAGTGTCAATTAGTGAATTTTAAAAGGACATTGTTTAATGAAAGAGTCTACCTACAAATATTATTCCTAGAATAATTTTGCATTGAGAAAATTAATTTGCATAGATTAATAAAATCTCCATGTCAATATTAGTTCTACCTTTAAGTGTCCTTAATTTAAAAATACTGTGCTGAGGGGATACACTAAACAGTGAGAAGCAGAGTTCTCAGCCCCGAGAGCAGAGTGCTCTCACGGCCTCTCTGCCTCTCTCACATCCACAGATCACTGACTTGTGATCCAGGAACACAGTAAGGTGGCAGCCTCACATTACGGACTCCAACTCTCAAAGCCTGTAGAATCCTGCTTTAAGTTGCAATGAATCCACCAAACTTACTACGCCTAGAATCAACTGAAGAAATTTATGAAAGCATGATATCACTTTGATCTATATATCTGATATCACTTTGATATCACTTTGAGCTATATCACTTTGATAGAATAGCAATTTCTTGGCAATTGAGCCCAGGACTATGGATTTCTTTAAGGACCATTATTTTTTCATGGCAAACCTCAACTTAATAGCACAATTCGACAGCATTCTAATATTTTGGACCACCAGCCGTGTTTCACTATATTAGGCACTATTTGTGGCCGTAGATAGGAACAGCCCTTAGTAACTGATTCATGGAGGCAGTAAGATATAAACAATCATAATTAAAGTTAGAAATAATGGAGTGCTATACGAAAGTACTAGCTTGAGACACCATAGTACAGCTCAAACACTTACTAATTCTCATGAGCAAAATCAGAAACAGCTCCCCGGAGAAAACCCAGTTAAACTAGGCCTGAGAGACTGTGAGGCGATATGGCCTCAAACGCAGGAATCGAGCAATATTGAGTTTGAATTTACCGCTGCACTTTTTTGGAGATTGAGTTTCTCCTAAGAAACAATGAAGCAAATGAGATAATGTGTTAATTAATGCATGTAAAATCCTTAGATGAATGTCTGTATGAGGCAAGGGCAAGCATTCACCAAATATCAGTGCATGATGATTAAAGCACAAAGATGTGTTCTATTCTATTTCTGCCTTCATTAACTTTTTCCTCACAAACCACACACACATACATACACACATACTCTCATAACTTGCAGACATATTAACTAAATACTATCTTAAGATCCAGTTATGAAATCTATACAATATGAAAACAGCCATATCTCCTGCTGGTTATAGTCTAGTGGAGAGATATACAAATAAAAGTCAATTTGTATGAGTATTGAGTGTGACAAGGAGGCTTATCTGTGGTGATGAAAGGTCGTGATGGGGAATGAAAGCCAGCTGTGGCGGACAGTGAACGCTCTGTGGGAAGTGACGTGTGCACTAACAGAGCGAGGGATAAGTTGTAATTATTTAGATGAAGAGGAGGAGGAAAGGACCCTTCAGGACAGAGAACAAAGTATAAAATGGTCAGAGCAAGGAACTGCTGGCAAACAACCTGTAGGTTTTAGCCCAGGAGAAGCACAGAGTTTGTGAAGATCTGTAAAACACAGTCTAGACCACACAAGACAGTTGAGATTATGGTTAGGGATTTTGATTTTTCTACTAACAACAATAGTAAATTGTTGAATTTGAGTGTGTAAATGATTAGATTGGTATTTGTAACCTGTTATTCAGCCTACATGCAGGAAAAACAACAGTTCAGAGGGTGTCGGAGAGGAGCTCGGCCCTACTGATGGACATACAACATGTTCATGTACTCGGACTTGATGATGTAGAGGCATGAAGGAAGACTTCTGAGTTTATGATTATTGTAACTGAATAGATTGTGTCATCTTTGTCCAAAATAAAAAAAAAAGAAGCAATTTCTTGATTGTAGAGACAACCACAAGTTGAGATCTGCACACAGAGTTTGGGGGTATCCTTGAGACAGGCATCTAAGGTGGTTCAACATTGCAGTTTAATGCTCACAAAGAGTAAGGCTGAGCCAGAGATAAATGTAAGCACAATCTATGACAGGTGGCAGATGAGCATTTACAGGACGAGAAGGGTGGGGAACCTAGAGTGAGGCTGGTGGATGTCCTAGTGCAGGAGAAGGAGGAGGATAAATTCATGGCAGAGTCTCTCTGGACTGTTTTCAAGGCTGATGCCTATTCCGATTTAAGGTTACAGGATCACTGGATCCACTCCAAGGTGTCCCTTATTCCAGACAAGTTGAAAAAAAATCCTAAAGTAGTCAGAGCATTTACGATGTTGGCAAAGAGTATTGTTAAAATAAAGACCATGAAGACAGAGAAAATGCAAGGGAAGAGGGCTGAGAAGAAAAGTACTTGTGCCCTTTGAAGACATGACTACTGTCCAGGCCAGTTTCAGGCCCTCCAATATCTTGCAAATCTTCCAAAGCACATTTTTGGACCAGATATTTGCTTTGTCTATGATTAGAAAATAACTGGAGAATAAAGGTCAGTTTGGCCAGAATCTAGGAGTATCCTGAGATAACTTGCGAATTGTTTTGACTTCTTAACCCTGAAGCATGAAAATATTGACTAGGTAGTGTGTAAAAATCAGTGTTCAGTGCTGTTTGTAAGAAAACTCCTATATTCTTATTCTCCCAGCTTTTCAGCAAAGTGTGGGAACAGAAAGTCTAGACTCTCCTGACTAGAGAAATGTTTTTTATACAACCATTTCAATTTGGTGAAGTAAGCTGTCTGGAAGAATGTGAGAATGGATGTAGAAAACATGAACAGCCTATGGCAGCAAATGAAAAATTCAGAAATAACGTAATTGAGACACTCTCTATAAACACAGCAAAGACAGTTTTAAAGTGCAGTCATGAATTTAATATTTTGGACTTAAGAAAATATTAGTTACAAACAGTACCATGTTTGGTTTAAAGACATCACACCCATCTTGTGGGTATACTCATAAAAAATAGAAAATATACATTTTTTATTTTTCTCTTTTTAACTGTGTGAAAAGAAATTTATTTCTCACAGTTAAGGAGGCCAAAACATCCAAAATCAATGTGTTGGCAGATCTGGTGTCTCCAAAGGTTGGCTTCCTGGTTTGCAGCTGGCTGACTTCTCCTTGTACTATCCTCTTACAAGGACATTAATTCCTTCATGAGGTCTCACATTAATGAATTAGTTACCTCCCAAAGGCCCTATTTCCAGATATCACTGTACTTCAGATTATCTTCCAAAATGTAAAATTTAGGGGGACACAAACATTTCATCCATATCAAGAAGGAAATTTAAATAAAGAAGACATTTGTTGCTTTTTAAAAAAATTGTGATATTATTAGAAACAGAATAACCATAAATATTGGCTTTGGTTGCAACAGTCCTTATTAATATGTATGGTTCTAATTTCATGTACAACTTAGGATTTATGTCAAATTTCCAATTTTTGACAATGTAGTCACACAATAGTCATATTAAAATAAGCTGGGGATATGTGATAGACTTCCACATTGGGCTTCAAGTTCATGGTCTTGTTTAATGGTGGATGAAATTAATGCTCAGTGAAAGAATGTGGCCTTTAATATGTGGTTAAAACCACACAGAGAACCAGGAATGGCCAGCTGTCTTTCGTTAACTTTTCTAGATGAGACACAAGATATGTGTTCAAGAGTGGCGTGCAAGCTACCCACAGATAAGAGGAAGCACTTTAGGATACAAGGAGCTGAATCTATCTGACCTGTTCCAGTCCTGGAGCTGATGTTTGGTCTCTGTTGTACCAGCTGTGCCCATTAGGTCCCTTGAAATACACTAAGCTCTGAGCACTTGCATCTCACTGAAATTTATCCATAAAACAGTAAGGAGAGAAAGAGGAAAATGAAACGAAATGTAATAGGAGTGCAAATAGAAGAGCAAAATTCTATAAGCTTCAAAATATCACCACTTGTTGAAAAAATTACTTTGAATTAAAACTATATTTGGTTTGATAAATTTCTATTTTATCACTAAAATAAAGTTGAAAACTCATGATTTTATAATATCTAAATTTGGAGAAATTTTGAAAAAAATTTAAATAAAGTCAACTTATTTGATGTCATGTAAAATAGTTATAAAAGAAAGTGACGCAGAATAAAGGATAAGAAATACACGTGAAAATGATTTTTGCTGAAATACTTACACATTCTAATAAGAAAATACTTAGACTTTTATCTTCCTTTGCCGTGTAGGTCTCAAGGATTATTTTCTAAATAGAAAATATTACAGCCAATAGTGAAGATGTAGCTGAAAGTTCCAGTAACTTTAAATGCATTAAAAGGATGGATGCAACAGTACAAAAGGATAAGGCAGACAGATTTAGGAAAAATTTAAAATGATATTAAAAACCATAGCCTTGCTTAAAAATAGTAATAAAGTACTAGAATCAGTTATGGTCTAGATATTGTATAAAGAATGTGACTATGTCACCAAGGATATTTATTTCCCTGGAGTTATTTTGATATTAATCAATTACAGAGATTTGTTTAGTGGTCATATAATTATGTAGTTTTCTATTTTTTAGAAATAGTTTGCCTGTCAATAAAATAAAGCAATTTTCAATTAAATGTTTTAAATGACTATATATTTAAAATTATTTTTATCACCCTAATTTACTCTGAAAATGTGGATAATACATCACATAAACACCTAATATAATGAAACTTAAATTTAAATGTGTTGTTTTGTTTAATTATCATTAAACGACATGTTAAAATAAAGCTGCGGTAAATAGGGAAGGGCAGGGGAGTGGAAGGGAGGGGTGGGGAAGAAGGGGGAGAAACCAAGATGTATCACATACAGGTATAAATTAACTATGATGAATGTGATCACTATATATACAATGTACTAATACATGTTCTTAGAAATAAAAATATAAAATAAAAATAAAAGCTAAAAACAAAAATGACATGTTAAGATATTATGTATTTACTTGGGAAAATTGAAACTCAGAGGAAACCACTAGCTCAAACATCGAAAGTTGTCTTTATACAGGGCTAGGGATTTAGCTCAGTGGTTAGAGTGCTTGCCTTGCAAGCACAAGGCCCTGAGTTCAATCCCGTGCACCAAAAAAAAAAAAAAAAGTTACTTATACAGCTGTTTCAAAAGGAATGTTTACATTACACAGCAATGAGACTTCATGAATATCTTTGTCTACTTTGTGCTGCTCTAACAACACACTACAAGCTGAGTGTTTTATAATGGACAGAAAAGCATTGGCTCACAATTCCGGGACGTCCACATGACATCGAGGTGTCGGCATACGGAGAGACATTTCCTTCCACACCATCCCAGGCCTGAGCATCGAAGAGAGAGAGCTCGCTACCAAGCACCCTTTTATGAAAGCTCTAATCCCACCCGTGAGTGTGGTGGCATTATGGCCTAAATTAAACATGTGTTTTAGGAAGCATAAATATCCCAACCATAGTGATGACCTTTTGTATTGCAGAACATCTCATTCCTTAGAGTTTTCGGTAAATTTTCTTTTAACACTGAAAGTTATATTTACACTGGGCAAAAACATACAGTATTGAGCCCAAAATTTAAGAGGGTCTAAACACTTGCGTTACAGTGTGTTACAGTGCAGATATGACACACATTTTTACTATTTCATGTTTCATGTTAGTAATGTTTCTATTCTTGTCAATAAAAATAAACTTCTCTTCTTCTTCAAAGAAGTAATGTAGTTGTCACCGTGGAAACAAGAGTTCCTTTATAACCTCCTGATTTTTTTTTTTTTGGATGACTTTTTTCTTTCTCTGCAGGGCATGATATCTTATGAAAAAATCAAATTATTTTTAAACAGGAATTAGCTTGAAATTTGTAGAAGTTATTTTGTTATTTCTCTTTCAAATTTGGGCAACAAGTGATGTAAAGACCACTAAACAAAACAGAATATGTGCATAAATAGATCTGAAAGAACTTTTAATTTCACGAACATTCCATGCAATTGGTTAGGAAAAAAATTCTAAAGGATAAAAGAAATGGCTTAAAATATGTATATGTTTTTGGGGACTATGAAGAAAAATTAATTTAAATACAAAGCATATATTTTCCACATTTTCTTTCCCCAAATGCCACTTGATACCTAAGATTTTGTGGACAACTTCTGGCAAGGAAAAGGATAGCTAGGATGACAGAATCAAGCTCAGGGATATCAGACTCCCAGAAATGAGCCTCCATCCTTTTTATCTTGGTCACCTCTAATACAATCTACCTCAGGCAGTCAGCTCCATCCTTTCAGGTACAAAAGCCTGGAGACCGGCCATCAGTCTCTCTACTACCATCCAATATCCGTGCATGTATTAAATTTTCTCAGTTTGCCTTCATATATTTGAATTCACAATTGATTCCATATCTCTACTACCACTGGAGATCAATTGACCATCTTGTCTTTCCTGAATTTCCAAATTCTGGAGTAACAGATTTTCCTTCATCTATTTTTACTGTCCAATTCATTCTCTCTACAACACTATAGTAAACGGTTCTTAAACCTAATTGTGTCATTCCCTTGTTTAAAATATCCAGTGATTAGGCTGGCAAAAGGTCAGCCTGTTTCTAGAAGCTCTTCTTGCACCAACATCCCTTTTCCTTCTCCACCTCAGTTACAAGGTTGTAGGATTTTCCTACGCAGTGAATTATGCACATGTGATTCCATGTGCCTAAAAAGCTATCCCTCCATATTCATTGCTTCAGAGCACATTACTCCTTCGAGGAACCCTTCCCTAATCACCAGCCTATGTCAGATCCCAAGGGAAAGGTGCTCTTTTTACAGCACCTTTTTCAGGTAAAACATTTCTAAATTGTTAACTGGTTATCTTTTAATGTTATTATTTAGCTAGTGTTTATCAGGTCTTCATTTTATATTCCATTCATTAATGTATCTTAGAGCCTAATACAATGCTATCACGTATTAAATTAATTGACTAAGTAAAATGAATGACAGATAAGTGACTGTTTAGAAAGAGCCAAAGAGGATTAAGAGTCTTTACTTTGAGATAATGCATCATGTGTCAGTAGAAAAAGAGCAAGAGAGAAGAAAAGCTTGAAAAAAACGCAAGTGTGGAATTCGAGATGGTATGGGAAAAGCAGTATATTTTTCAGTCAAGAACAGTAGGGAATAAAAGTGAGGTCGACATAGAATTTTGTAGGGCTGCGGCAAGAATCTACAAGAGTAACTGCCTTGTGTAGTCGATAGTTTTTTTTGTTTGTTTGTTTGTTTTCAATGAAAGAGGAGGGCAGATAGAAAAAGGGAGCTCAGAGTACACAGAGGCTTAGTATAATTATGGTGGAGAGTAGGGGCCAAGTCTGCCTGGAGGAATGAGAATGAACGTTGGATTGCTTCTAGGACCCAGCGAATAGAGACTGTGCATTGGAAGTGACACGGCCATTTGCTTTGTGCTATGATCTGCTCCAGCCACTCAGGTACGGAGGTGGAGACAAGCCACAAGGGTGCCAGAGCTTGGAGTTTTGCTAGGTGGGTATGATGGAAAGAGGGAATTACAGACGCTGACAAACACGGAAGAAGTGTCATTTGCTAAAACAGTATCTTTCTAAAACTATTGCATTTGTTTATTCATTTACACTATCCAAATGTCTCCTCACGAGTTATTTTCTGAATGTTTTTCCCTATTGATTCCAGCCAACATACTATTTACCCTTTTATCTTTCTATGTATTTTTACCTAATTCATTGTCCTCTTAGTTCTTATCTAGTTAATTCATCTACCTTTCCCTGTAGAATATACAGAGAGCAATGACATAAAAAAAACTGTTGAACCCCAGATGTAAATGTTCCCAGAATAGAGCATCAATCATATTCAACTTCATTTTTTAAATAATTTTTTGCAAAGACCCTGAGCACAAAATGACTTCATAGAAGGAAATGTTGGGAAAGCAACAGTGAAGTTGTAAGTTATGTATTTTTTTTAAGTGAGTCAGTACCCACTTTGCAGCAATTGTGTTTCATTTTTGTTTGTGTATCTGTTCAATTTTTGAAAGCACTAACATATTTATTGGCTCATTTAAACTTCACAAGAACTCTTTGCAGGACAATTTGTTCTTTCTCCAAATTCATAGCCTAAATTTAAAACCAAACTCTCCTATGCAGCTAATGAGTCGTTCTGATCTCACTTTCATAGGTTAGTTCCAAGTTCTCACCAAACTTTTTCCTATATATTGATTGCCCTTATTAGATTACACTGAATTATTGATTTGTAGTATTCGTCTCTTGCTACATAGTGAATTTTTAAGAGAGTCTTCATTTATGTGTGTATCTTTATCATTGCCACAGAGTCTGCCCTTATTAAATTTGAATTAAAGCATTTTGAATATGAATTAATGAATGAATGAATCTCCCTGTGATAGATAAGAAAACTGAACCTATGGAGTCGTTAATTGATTAGGAAAGGCCGCAGAGACTGTAAAAGAAAGATCTCTGGCCTTTTAATATGGGGTAAAATGGTGTTGTTAACATGTATTACACTTTAGTCACGGATTTACATTCCTAGAACTGGCATGCAAATTCGATTTTTTCAAAGAATCTTAACATGAGTCACTTCAAGTTTTTACTTAAATAAAGAGCCCATTAAGCCCTCTGTTTTGTTTGGCACATTTCATATCCTTCTGTGCAAATGTTTTTCACATTAGCTGCTGTAAAGCAAAGCAGCATGATTATATAAACAGCAGTGTAGAGCTGGGACAGGCAACTAACGAGAATGGCCCCTAAAACCATGTATATTCTTAGGGTCTCCAGCATTCGACATAAAATAAGAAATCCTTTCAAGTAATATTTTAAAAGTATTTTACATTTTGTTCTGCAGCAAATACTTACTTGAAAGGCCTTACTACAGAAAGACATCTTGGAAACTGTTGTTCTGTGAATCAGGTAATTTTCCCTAAATCAAGATGAAGTGGCTTTCCTTTGCCCAGCGTTGGGCCAGGAGAGGTTGGCAAACTCTAGGGAAATTTAAAAGTCGCAAGTCTAATGGTCAAAAAGTCTAGACAAAGTTTAGGAATCCATACATTTATCCCCCACAAAAGTAGACTGACTGACATCTAAAAATTTCCTGAAAAGTGTGAAATACACAGACCAAAGGGTCAAAATTAGGAGTTAACAGCTATAACAAGATATCAAATAAAGATAATCTGACATATCTAAGCTCTAGGGTGGTGATTTCTATCCCAAGATTTTTTTTTTTTTTTGTAGTCTTCATTTAATGAAAGGTATTCCCCAGGTGTGGTTATCTAGAACCTACTCTTTCTGGGCTTTTTGCCTACTTTTAGTTGAGGAATACATACATGAAGGAAGCAATAGATATAAGTGAGGTACAATCATTAGTTGTAATTAATTTTGTGACCTAATTACTTTCATGACCTAAGAAAAATGACCTGGCATCTCTACCCCTCAATTTTCTACTTTACATGTTTGTTGTGAGGATCTTAGGAAAAATCCATATCAACTGAGGATGAATAAACAAAATATGATATATCTCTAAAATGGGATAATATTCATCAATGAACAAATATCAAGTACTGATACATGTCATAATACGAGTAAAGCTGGAGTGCAAATAAGTAAAACAAATGGGTTATGAAAGGCCACATAATAATTCCATTTAGATAAAACGTCTAGTCCAAGACACATAGCGACATATGAGAGATTCATAGTTGCTCACGTCTGGGATGTGGGAGGAAACAGAAAAGGGGCTGACTGATTAAAGAGAGAAGATTTTGTGAAGGTGGGACCATGTGTGAAAATACCCTGAAGTTGGATTAATGTATGGTTGGATAATGTCGTGTAAATTAAAAAGTATAAACGACTGCCTTTTAGGCGGCCTGAACTATACCCTACTAAAGCTTTTATGGAGGGTGTCACCATAAAGATACAGATTATGCTGAATCATTTATATCACCCTGAGGTCTCCTCCATTTCAATATAAGATGCTACAAAAGGACAAACTGGGAATGGCATTTCCCAGGATCTCTTTCCCAATTCGATTCCTGGTGAGAAACTTCCAGGGAGAGGTTCTCTTGCGAAGAGAGCAGCAAGTCTGTATTCTCCAGGGCCAGCAGTAGCCAGAAGCACCAGCCAGCAGGTAACATGAGAACCACAGTGAGCCTTTGCGGGTGACTGCTCTGGCCGGTGATGACCCGGAAAAACTTACCCCACTTTCAGCACACAGCTTTCCCAACGTTAGGAAAACCTCTTTCTTCCTGTATTAAATCTCCGGATATGTAAAGGAGGATGGTTTCTATTTTCCTTCTCAAGCTACCACTTTATGGGAATAGGGAAATTGAGAAATTCAGTGATGAGAGTCTGAGATTCAAACTCTGGCTTGATTAAATTTGAAAGCAATAATGACCAGTAGAAATGAGAGGCTGTAGTCTATAATGGACACCGGCCAAGCAGTTACTTTATGAAAGACTTCAGATGACTATGTGGATTTTTCATTAGGAAGTTGAGAAAATGAAAATAATACATAAACTTGGAGTAGCTTGACTATTTGTGATGGTACTAGAGAAACTGAAATACAATTACACATTTTGGGACTTAAATTCTCATCCCAAGGCAAGAGAAGAGAATCATATAATTTTCCACGACTTTCTTGATACATCTTATTTCTTTGAGTTACAAAAATGATATTTTGTTGGCCAATAAATACATGAAAAATTGCTCAGCATTGCCGGACATTTGAGAAATGAAAATTAAAACAACACTGAGATTCTATCTCACTCCAGATAGAACGATTATCATCAAGAAATCAACAAATGCTGGCCAGGCTGCGGGGGGAAAAGGAGCCCTTCTACATTGTTGGTAAGAATGTAAACTAGTACAACCATTATGGCAATTCCTCAAAAAGTTAAAACTAGAGGTTCCATTTGACCCAGCTCTTCCTCTTCTAGTTATCTTCCCAAAAGAGTTACAGTCATCATACCACAGTGATATCCATGTTCACAGCAGCATGCCTTGTAACAGCTAAATCTTGGAACAGCCCATATGCACATCAACAGATGAACAGATAAAGAAAATGTGATATTTATACACAATGGAGTACTACTATGACATAAAGAAGGATAAACTTGAGACATTTTTAGGTAAATGGATGCATCTGAAGACCTTAATCCTAAGGAAAACAAACCAAACACAGAGATTTAAATATCACATTGTTTCTCTTGTATGAAAAACCCAAAGTATAATTAATGAGAAAAATAGCATATAGATGTTAGCATGTAAAAAGAACTTGTTCTAGGAGAAAAAGGAACAAAAGATGGGGGAGGAGGGAGAGAAGAAAGGGAAGAGAGATTTAAAAGAAAAATAATTGAAGAAAAAAATGAAAATAGAGCTTTTGTAAATGAGGAGGAGAAAGGTGAGAAGGAGAGGAGGAGAAAGGGGTTAGAGAAAAAAAAAAGGATTGAGCTGTGTTAGGTACATGTACAGATCCCCCATGATGAATGTGTTCATTTTTTACCTCAAATAGGTACTACTAAAAAAAAAAGAAAAGAAAAGAAAAAAGAAAAGACATTTTATTTATTTGGACTGAAACATGACAGTCTTCCACAGGTTTCCACTTAGCTAAGGTGTCTGAAAATAAAACTCAAATTCTGATCCTGTAATAAATTATGGTCTAAACAAAAATACAATATAGTTTATAGGTTCACCGTATCTCTTGTATCACATTTAGCATGTTCACTTATGAATGACTAGGGCACTACAATTAGAATAAGGAAATTTGGGTACAATAAAACCTATCTATATCTTTGAAACTCCACATGCTGCTCAATCTCTTCCTGTAAATAGTTTAGCTTCCCCTTTTATAATGATCTCACCTGAGAATTTTGTTTTCGTTCTAGGGGTTGCCAATTCTTACTAATTCACATTTATTTTTCAGGTTGAAACACTGGCAGACTGCCGACCAAGGAGGACAAGTAAAAGACCTGATGTAGAAGTAAGTGCTACTCACAGCATAAATTTGCAAGTTTCATCATTTTATATTGAAAGATAACTAACAGATCTGAATAGAAATATGAGTAGATGTCTACACTGTCAGAACATAATTGACTCTAAAACTTTTAGAGCAAGATGAAACCAAACTTATTGAAATGGGTATACAACCTACGGATTTTTAATTGTGAAAGTACAGACATTAGAAACAGCTATAACATTCGACCTTCTCTACTAACTGAAACCAGGATTCAAAGGCGCCCTATATGAAATAAAACTGAAAAGTCACTTCTGTGCACTAGAAATAATTCAGTTTTAGGATAGTAAGAATGTTGACATCTACTTGTATTGGTTGCATGTCTTTCGCTAGTCATGTCTCCTAGAAACTTGTAGAAGACATTCCCTCTGCTGAGATACTGTGAAATACATTAGTTAAGCAAGTACCAGAACCTTAAAGTGGTGAGGGCTGATTTTTGTAGAGCAGGCACGACAATTTCCACCACTGAAATGAGTTGCCTGATTTTAATGGGCATTTATGATGGCACCCCAGAGTGGCAAAGGCACATGAAGATCACGGGCAAGGGGGGAGGGCATGATTTCAGCCTGAGCTGCAATTGAAATGGCTTAATTCACAAACATATTCATCATGCTACCCAATATATGCCCACAACTGAAACAGATGGCTAGACTACAATCAATACAAGGTGAGTATGTACAATGAAACAAGTAACATCACAACACAACTCATTTGTGGTTAATGGAACTCATTGAAATCGCCTCCGTGGGCAGCCATGGCCTCTCCCTAATTCCCTGCCCCTGGCCGGTTCATACACACAGTGCCCCAGAAAGAAGCAAAGTACGTGAGGAAAGGATCCTGCGATACTACCGTGAAGGTGCAGCCTACATCCCTCCGCCATCCCTCCCCGAAAGGTGCAATGTCCACTTACCTGTGTGTCTGCGCCCGGGACGCCAGGCACTGAGGTTCTAGTAAGTCCGGGCTGACTGTGAACTTCTCAGCCGCTGAGTCGTCACACAGACCGATCCTCTTGCAGGCCAGCTAATAAAAAGGCTTTAGCCTGAAGCTTCTCGCAGTAGACTCGATCCCTAATACCTGCCTCCCCAGCTCCTGCTCTCTGGTTATTTTCTGTCACTCCAGGAAGAAAAAAATCTGCACCACTTAGACAAGGAGCAAGGCCCATTTCAGTTGACAGAGTTACCCAGTAAAAATAATCTTCCATTGTGTCTTTGCAGGTGTTAATACTACTATTAGTAACAAAAATAACAACCAACCATTGAGTAACTACTATAATGTAGTTTCTATTCCAAGCCCTTTATTTTAATATTACTTAAAAACCAGAAACTAGACTAAATAATTTTGAGATTGTTTCTAATATTGGAATTATGGCTATAAGGTCTACTTAGAATCACTATACCATTGGCTACTTTGCGTTGAGTACTCAATCTTTTTCATACTAATAAATTTGGACTGTCTGCTTATCATTTTTTAAAAATTACCTTTTTAATCTTGGAGTAATTTTAGCAGAAATATTGTGGAAAGAGTGCAGAGGGTTACCAAGTTCTCTACATCCGGGTCCACTTCTCATTAGTAATTAAGGAGCTGATGATATTGGTACATAATTAGTAAACAAAGTCCACATTCAGATTTTCTTAATTTTTACCTAATTTTTTTTTCTGTTTCAAGATCTTATCATGGACCTTATGTGGTATTTTGTCCTTGTGCCTCCATAAGTTCCTCTCTGCTGTAACAATTTGTACCTTTCATTGTTTTCGAGGACTTTGATAGTTTTGCTGTATTCTCATCACATTGAGGTTACAGGTTTGGGGGATGACGACCACAGAAGAAAGCACTGTTGTTACCACTTCTTGTCAAGGGAACGTACTGTCTGTCAGTCAGATTCATCTTGTTGCTGTCAGCCTGGAGTACTCGGCTATGATACTTTGTACTTCATACAATTCTACTCTTAAAGTTTACTGTTTTCTTTCTAGCTGTCCACACTATGCTCTTTGGAAGGAAGGAACCACATGAGGCCCACTCTGGACAAGTGAGGACATAACAATCCTTTCTTGAGGGCAAAAGATCTACTTAAATTGTCTGGAATTCTGTTCAGATATGTCTCTTGTCTCATTTATTCATTTATTTACTTATTTATATAAATAGAAATTACATATTTCTTATATACTTTGGCTTATAATTCAGTATAACTATTGTAGTTTAAGTTATTTTAGCTGGGCCATTCAGAGCACTTTCAATTGGCTTCTAGAGTCCTTGGACACAGCCCAGCTTTGCATGTGTTTTTTTATTTTGTTTTCATACTTGTTTACTTCTGGCACTACAAAATGATTCAGCTTCATCTTAAACAGTTTTCTGCCCCCATTCTAGAATTAGCTGTTTCTCCAAAGAATTCTGATTTTGTTTCTTGGAAAAGGATATTAGATGCCAAAAGCTGGGTGCTGGGAATTACTTTTTAATATGAGACACACAGGGTACTGCTGTGTTTATTTGAAGAAAAACTCTGCATAAATAATACTTACCCTTAATATTATGGACTGATTCGTGCCCAAAGAAAATTCATATGTTGGTGCCGTAATCTCCAATGTGACTGTGTTCCAAGATAGGACCCTTAGGGAGGTTTACGATTAGGTACGTTTGTAAGAGTGGAGTTGCAAGCTGACAGGACTTGCATCCTCATTGGAAGAGGAAGACTCACTTGAGATGGTTCGACCTCCACCAAGTGGGGACGGAATGAGAGAGAGGAGTCTACAAGCCATGAAGAGTGGCCTCGAAAGAAACCAACCTTAATGGCACCTTGACCTTGGACAGAAAGTGCAGTTCTGCTGTTTAGCTTGGTCTATGGTGTTACACTAACAGCCCTGGCTGACCATGACAGCTTGAAGCAAGATGTCCCCCAGCAGCTCGGCACTGAAGCTCAGACTCTCCTGCAGTGACATTCCATGGTGGGTTCTCGAGAGGTGGCTGGAAGACAAGGTCTCTGGCTTTATTGGTCCACTATCACGATGGAGTCAAAATCCACTGGCTTTATTCAGAGGTGGTGGAAACTATAGCAGGGGAGATGAAGGAGGGAGTAGATCATTCTCACCACAGGTCAGAAGCAATGGAGCTGTGATCATGGTTTGGAATGATTGAAACTTGTGAAAATTTGAGCCAAAAATAACTATTTTTTTTTACAGTGGGGTGTGAATCTAGGCCCTCTGCTCTAAGCTACATCCCCAACTCCTCCTTTCTTTTTTTTTTTCTTTAATTTCAAAACGGGGTCACATTAAGTCACTGATTTCCCCAGGGCTTCAAATAATCCTGCCTCAGCCTCCCAGAGTGCTAGGGTTACAAGCATGTGCCCTCACACTCAGCTAAACCTTTCCTTAAGTTATTTTTCTTGGGTATTTTGTTACAGCAACAGAAAGCTGACCAACACTGACTAATACCCCATTTCTATAGATTTTGCTTCTAAGGTGATGTGACCTACAGTCTGACTTCCTGCCTTCAGTTGCCCACTCTGCAGTGAGACACATTTACTACTGCTAGAACTTCTAATGCAGGAAAAATACAAACAAGTAAAAGTAATAATTGAGCAATTTCTCAGACTTTGACAAAGAGTTGTATCTATTTCTATCATGGAGTTTACAATGCTTTTTTTAGGAATTTAATTTCTTGAGAGCAGTGTTAGTAAAAGCTGGGGTATTACTGTAACAATCTAACACTGCAACAAAAATATGAATATGAATTGTTAGAATCATGGTTCTAAGGATTTAATGACACATTAGTACCAGGCGTTTTAAAAGGCTGCAGGAACATCACACGTGTAACAATAAACCAAATGTGCTACAACTCAAAATAAAGCAGGACAACAGAGTGGGTAAAATAGAGTGTGCAAACTCACAGGCCATATTTGCTCTGACTGTCATTTGAACTCATGCTTATGAGACTTACTGAAGGAAGAGTAGGAGCTGTAGATGGTAGGTCTAAATGAAGTTACTGAAAACTGTCTGATCCCAGTTTGGCTCTTGGGAAGGCACAGGGAAGGCTGCGCGCAGAGGTGATCGGGGGATGCCCCTGCCCCTTCAGACCTTACGGGAAGCCAGGCTGAGGACACGACTGACCTACAGAAGACTACAAGGACCAGAGAACAGCAAGCAAGTGCAAACAGAGCCCTGATACAAACATCATTCAACCTCCAGTAGTTTAGGAAGTGCCGATTACACAAAACTGTGTCTCTTCGTAGGTTATGAAGACTATTATCTTTTACTTGTGGAAACTCAATACACTCCTATGCTATACACACCTAAAATGGGTTCTGAAAACAATAACATGTAGACCGGAAATGATGAGGACATCTTTATTTTTAATACATCATAAAACTTCGAGGGGAAACAAAGAAAACAGAAAAGTGTTCGAGAGTAAATTTAAATTCACATTCAAAATCACTCCAGGAGGGTGAGGAGCAATAATCAATAATCAAGTTCTCCAACTGTTTATTCAGTTCATGGCAACCTTCTAATCCAGAGGGACTGCTCTCTGTCAAGACTTTTTATCTTGATAGTCAGTTAATCTAAGAATTTTCTCATTACAGGAAAAAAATTAAGTAACGGAGACTCTAGGGTATATTGGGAACAAAAAGGAAATTATTAAATTGGTAATTTTATGCAGATCAAAACCAAAGCACCTGAAGAGAAAGAATAAGAAAAGGGTAAGATTTTCCGAAAGTGCTAACTTGTCTCTTGTGGTCCTTTTACATAACAAATACAACTTTTTTTTTCTTTTCACTTAATGAGGTAGAGACTGAGTAAGAGGATGGTTGTACAGGAATTGAACATCTTAGAAAATATTGTGGGGGGAAAAGAGAGAACTTGCTGATAATACAGTACTTGCAAAATAAGCTTTTACTATTTCCCTCTTGACATTGCATCTGTTGTCTACTAGGGCAATCATATCCAACAGTAATTGTCTAACAATTGTTCCTTACTGAGAAAATACTTCTAACTACAGACATTAACACGCTGAGGCATTAAACCTCCTCACTGTAATTACCCTTGAGCTTATTCTCACAAATGAATTAATATGCTGATCACTTGGACTAATACAACCAGCAAAAAGGTGATGAATTGCTTGCAAATCAGATAAAATGAAGCATGACATCATTTAATTAATTTCACAGAAGTGGGGGGTTGAGGCAGAAAGGAAACTTTTCCACTGGGGTTATCATCCCTAATGGTATGAGAAGCAGAGGTAGGAAGAAGAGAAAGAAAGAAGAATGGAATCCAGTGTGGCTGAAAACTGCTTTTGAGAAAAGGGTTTCCAAGGTACCATTTGGGAAGGTGATACTTTCATAGTCAATTGCCCAGAGCATGGCTGATGTGCTAATAGGCCTGATATGAGCCACCCAGTGCAAAGTCTTACAGATATGTTTGTCTCTCCAATCTGATGTTGAGAATAATTTGCCTTGTTAAATGACAAGCATGAACTAAAATCCTACACATCAAAAAAAAAAAAAGTTTCCGAAATAAAATTTAACAAGCAAACAAAAAACGAGGGCACATAGGATAAAAGATGTGCTAACAGGATATGATTTGGACACAAAACAAATTCTTCCTCGTTTACACAGAAGTAGGTCAGGCATGCTGGTAAGCAACAAAGTAGCTGGGTATGTAACAAGTGAATGTTCCTGATTTAGATCAAAAAGCTGATTGGCTTGGGTAACCATGAGGGCAGTAATTCATCTTCCTGGCTAGCCTCTGTGTTGTTTAGTCACCCAACAAGAAGAACTTTAGCACAGCTACTAACAAATCAATAGTACTTTATTTAGATCATGGCTTGATTTCCTCCACTATCTCTTATCCATTTCCACCTTCTGGAGAGTCTTGAATCACCTAGCTCAGAATTTTTAAAGGCGATTTGTGCTAGCTTTACATCTTTTCCTTAATCACCTTTACATAGAATTCTGAAACTACTTTTGCAATATGGATTGTAGTATACCGGGTACAAGTGCTCTATGGATGATAAGAGAAAATGGAAATTTGAGGAATTCAATTTATAATTTTACATTATTTTACTTTTACAATGAAAAACAAATCTTATTCATATTTTCATTCCATAATAGTTAATAAAAACCTGTTACTGTTACAGTTTTAACCTATTTTCATTAGCTTTCTTTTAAAAGGACATAACTTTATAAAGAATAGGTTTTCAACGATATTTGTAATTTTGTTAACGGGGGGGGCATTTTGATTAACCAGGGCCTTTGCACTGAGCTACATCCCCAGCCCTTTTCTAGTATTTATTTTGAAATAGGGTCTCACTAAATTGCTAAGTTGCCCAGGGGCCCGAACTTGTCATCTTCCTGCTTTCAACTCCCAGAGGCTGGTGTATCACCATGCCCACCATGCCCAGAGAGTTAATTAAATTTATATGTGTGAGAGGATGCGCTTGGTATTCTTACAGTCTAGTTTAGGCCTCAACAGTTTGGTATGTGACATTAGGGAAAATGAGTATAAATTTTCTTAACTGTAAATTAAGCTTAATCAAACACATTCATAAACGTGTATAAAGATTTGATGTAGAAAGCATATAAAACAGCTTGTACTCGATAAATATTGATTTTTCTTGTCATCAATTGTTGAAATTGCCAGCATTTATTGTTAGCATGATCCTATAAATTTGATAGGCTGATCTTGCATCCATGCAACAAACAGCCAGTCCTTAGGCCAGCCTCGTCCTCAAACTGGTCACTGTGTTCCCATTCTCACTCAACTTCAAGCACTCTTCTTTTTTGCAAAATTTTCTTTTTTTGCACGGTAGTGAGAATAATCATTTTAAAGTATAAATAGAATGTATTGCACTCCCTACTTATTACCCTTCAGTAACTTGACACTTAAAATGAAACCCAACCATCTATGACTATGTTCTTTGAGTTTGTGGAAGACCAGAATGTGCTACCCAAAAATATTCCTCTTTCACATATGGATGGTGGACGTAAGGAAATGAGCACGAGGAAAGCTGCTTGCCTGCCCCTCATTTGTCTAAAAACAGGATGTAGATATCCAAAGACAAAAAACTTCCCTCGCCTTCTTTCTACCCGAACAACAAAGGTTACACACTGCAGACCACTCTAGGCCCTTTTGGACTGGGAGGTGGAATCTATATCACCAAACTTAAGTTTGTTCTCTGACAGGAGGCTGGCACTGGGGACTTCAAGGCCTTTCATCTCATCACTTGTCAAAAAATTTACTGCTCCTTGTTGAAGTTGTTGTGCAAGATGGACTTCAAGCCACTCTTCTCTGAGAATTACTTACTCCCTGGCTAGTTTCCATGCATATGTGATATACACTTTTAATACATTTCTGTTTTCAGGTTGATCAATTTTTTATTCCACAGTGTGATCCCATCAAGAACTTATGGGGGTTGAAGAAAATAATTTTTCGTCCTTTTCAACTCCTCCTACTCCTATTTATCTACACTGCATTCTACCTAACACTTTCTATTTAAATATTAAAGATTAAAGAAAAAAAAATGAATGAGCATAGTGTGCAAAGTGTTCCTGTCCAGCAAGGCACACAAATTTTAGCTATACATCTGGGCTCCTTGGCGTAGTGGAGAGCTGAAGGTTAAAATGGTTTTGCTGAGCGCATGGAGAACGCTTCCAGAAGGCGGGACCATTCGCTGCCGTTAGAAGGGTACTTGGCTTGAAACGCAATGACGGTGCTCAATCAGGTCTGCGCCCTGGTTCCCGGCTGGGTAGCCAGGTGAACTTATTGGCCACCTTGCAGCTACGATGCTGCCTTTATCCTTTGCGCACACTCTTCCCTTGGCATGGAACAGTTTTCTCCCTTCACATACCCCTCTACTTTTCCTTCCTCGGGTCTCATAGCAAATTTCAACCTTTCGACGAGATCTACACATTCATTCCCTAGTATCATTCTTTATTTCGGCTCATTTTTTTCCTAATTTGCAATTATCCTACTTACTTACTTTGCATGTATACATGTATGTATTTGTCCGTATCTATCTGTCATTAGTTTTGTATCCTATTAGGCTATTAGCTGCACATAGAGAGTGAGCTACTTTAAAAGATGAATTTTGTTTTCTACTTCATTTCTTTCATTTAACAGACAAAAAGAGAGTTGTGCTTGTAAAAGTCTAGTTATATCTAATATATAGTTATTAAAGATGTCATTCGAATTTTTCATGGGCATTAAGAGTAGATCAAAATGAACATTTCTTGAATAAAAAAACAAAAATTTCATTTTTGTATGCATTATGTTAATATTCATATATTTGCATGCAGTCAGCCTTTGGATAAAGCAAATGCCCTCTAACTGCAATTTCAGTCTGGTCAAGGTAACAGACCTTTTTCAGTAAGTACTTCCAAATTTCTAATCTATCCATGAATGTGAAAAATCTGTGCTAATTAAAGCCTGTCATATAGGCCAATAGTGGAGTGAGGACCTGGGAGGTTTCTAGGATTTAAAGGAACCGATTCTGCATTAAAGAGAGCTAAGATTTTCTGCACCACGACATTGCTCCATTCTGGTTTTGTTATCTGATTTATGGGCAGCTGTTGAAATGTTCAGTGGGATTTTCACCTGGTAAAATGTTGATCAATTGTTGTAGCTAGAAAAAAAAAAAAAGAAAGTAAGAGAGAAAGAAAGAAAGAAAGCACCCACTGTAGAGAATATTTGCTAGAAAAAATTTACAGGGTGAAAATCCCCACTTCCTCTATGTCATCCTGTCATGGGGTTAAAGGATTTCAAACTCTAATGTTTGTCTTCAGAGGTCTGGCAGAGTGATTTTGTTTTTATTGACAGAGTAGAGTGCACAGAGTGAAGAGCTTTGTGCTAGCTAAATGGGTAGCCAGCGTCAGCTCTAGCAAATTCCTGTCTTGTAATAATGAATGCAGCTTCACCAAATTTTCTAACTTTTCGAGAGAAGTCAAAAAATAAGATTCTTAATGCTAAATATAAATATTAAAAAATTAATTTGCGATTAGTTGCTAGTATCTAAAAACTTTCCATAAATGAAAAACAGAAATCTGTAGGCTAAATGTTCTCTACAGATTTGTGGCATTTGAGTTAAGCTATGATGCTATCCCACAGTGTAGCATCGTTCATTAGAGGTAGAATGCGAGGCACTTGCACAATTTAAAATATTCTGGTTGCCACATAGAAAGATAGGGGTGAAATTCATATGAACAATGTATTTTTTAAAACTGGGTATATCAAAAGTATATTTCAACATGCAATCAGTATAAAAATATTGATGCTTTCCATTTTATGGTTATTGTGTATCCTTGAAATTTGATGTGCATTTTACACTTACAAATACCTGTAAATGTTTTCATTAGAAATAGTTGCTGTGCATTTAGATTTCATAAAATATATAATTGGGGGGTAGTAGCCCAGTAGTACAGCACTTGCCAAACCTGCACAAAACCCTGGGTTGAATTGTTTACAATACCAAAAAATATATTTGAAAAAGTAAATTCATATACTCACAGTTTTACAAACATCCCTAAACATTTTCCAAAAGCTAAACTGAGCATCAATTTTAAAACTAAAAGTGAAAATCAACTAAAATTAAGTTAAATTTAAAGTCCAGTTTTGTAGTTGCACTGGCCTCATCTGAGATCCCCAGTAGCTACTCGGTACTACTGACTACATTGTGGACAGGGGAGCCCTCAGGGTCTCCTAGCTGTTGGTCAGTGTTTGCGACAGGGGCAAAGAGAGGTCATGCACAGTAACAAAGGAAAGAGAAGACACCAATACCTTCATTTCTATACAAGAAAGCAACACTCTAGGGCCTACATCAATTCCATTATGTGCTCTGGAATGAAAATCAAACAGCAATGAGGGAGTATGAATGAGATTCCTTTTTGACCCTAGAAATGGCCCCAAAAGTCTGAGTGATAGTATCTCAGTTTTTCTGAGATGTCACCAAACTGATCACTGAATTATGAATACTTTAGATCCTTGAAAATTATGCAATTCAAGTTTATTATTAAAATATATACTGGTAGATGAATACAGCCTTTAAAAATGATTGTTACATCACTAGCTCTCCCAAATACAACTCCTTTAATGAGAAAAGTTTTCTTTATATTTTTGTCCATATGCTTTCATTGCATGCACGTGCATGCACGCACGCACACACACACACAATTTATATATTTCTGTGAATATATGGATCAATCTTAATGGAGAAGAAAGACTGCTTTGAAAATTCACTGCATTTTGTGTTGTATGCTCTATGAGTTCAGTAGAATTTTTCTCTTAGGGAGAGAAAGGCTTTTTTTTATGAAATGCCTTTTAATTACAAAGTGTTAGGCTTTCAGATATAGTCTGAAAGGAGGTTATTACAGAAAGCATTAAATGGACTTGTTCAATGTAATAGAGAATACTAAGACTTTTGACTCCTGGCAAGCAGTGTTCTGGGATCAGGTAGGAGAAGAAAGTAATCCCTGAAGAGAAAAGGCCTGGCCAGCACACGTGACAGAAGAGACCTATTGGGAGAGTGCATTAGTCAGCTTTCCTGTTGCTGTGATTCAATCTCAGAACTTCCAGTATTGCTGGAAAGTCCAGGTCCAAAATCTCCTCTGAGACTCAAGGCAAACTCTTAGCTGTGAGTGCCTGTAAAAATTACAATAATAAGAAAAAATGAGGTGTTGAAGATTTAGGTCAAGTGGTAGAGTGCTAGAGTGCTTAGCAAGCACAAGGCCCCAAGTTTGATCCTCAGCACCCCTCCAAAAAAAGAGTTTAATGCTTTTAATATATAGTGATACAGAGTAAAATTTCCCATTCTAAAGTAGGGGGATAGAGGAATAGAAAGATATTGTATCAAAGCAAGAGTAAAAACAAGCAAGCAGGCAATCAAGTGTATATCTCCATGTTCAGCAACCAGGGCAGGTTATGGGGCCATGTGATCTCTGAAGGGGTTGGGCAGTCCCACCCCTATGGCCTTGCTGTTTGCTGCCCATATAGCCTCTCTCTTGGGCTGGTATTACTCACTGTCAGCAGACCTTCCATATTCCTGTAACTCCAAATTCCTGAGTTTCTACTGTACCTTTGGGTTTAGTCTAACAGCTTCACACATTGCCCTCTCAGGGACACATTCCTTGGCCACCCAGGCCTTCCTTTGAAAACTGGTTGGAAGCCTCGATGACTCCACAACTCTTGCATTCTGCACCATTGAAAAATTAGCAATATTTGGATGAATCCAGGGTCTGCCACTAGCTCAAGCAGAAGCCACAGCCCCATGGACTATGGGTGCAGAGACCTCTGAGTGCCTAGATAGCTGAACTCTGGGAAAAGTTCCCCAAGTATCCCAGAATGAGCAAGGCATCCTGGGGCTCTCTTTTCAAGAAACGTCTGCCAAAAGAGTTTACCCTTCTACACTTTTAAGCTTGTGATATTTGGGGTTTGGCCATTTCCTGAGATCCCCCAAAGGCATCTTTCCTATTGTCCCAATGCAAAACATTTGGCTTCTTTTAGTGGTGCTAATCTCTTCAGCAACCAACTTTAAGATTGCCCCAACTTTAAACCTGGTTCCTTTTGGGCCAAAACTTAGGTTTTTCCAAAAGTTTTTGCTAGGCTTTTACTCCGCCCCTCCCCATTATAAATCTGAATAAAAGAAACCAGCAGTATCCATGTCTGAACACAAGCTGGCTTGAAATTTCCTCCTCCAGAATAACTAATCTACCAGCCTTCATGTCAGTCTCCCAAAAGTCTCAGAACACAGTCAAAACGTAGACAAATTTTCTGCCAGAGTTTAGCCCACATGGCCTCTAGTATAACTACTAAAGGAGTCCTTGTTCTCGATAGAAGCCTTCTGAGCCTGGACTTTACTGTCCATGTTCCTATGAGCAGTCTGTTCTTCTGAGCTCCAATCAGAAGAATCCATCAATTTCTATTTACAGTGTTTTGGGGCGTCTTCAGCTAGCAACTCTGAAACTTTCCAAACTCTTCCCTCAATTCAGTCTCAAAAATTTCTAAATGAGATGGTCACATACAGTCACATAAATGACTGCTGGTTTCTGTTATCAATTTTCTGTATGAATCAGGTCTCCCTCACCAGGGAAACAACCTGACACCTGTAGGGACAGGGGTCCACGTAGGTAGGGAAAAGATAAGGTAAAGGCCTCCTCAGACTTTAAACATAAAAGCAGCTACATTCCAACAGTTAAGGAGATAAAGGCAAAGAGACTAATTCCGGGAAGGCCCCAGGTAATCTGATTAACATACAGAAAGCAAACTCTCCCTTTTGATTCTTTAACTAACCCTAAGACACCTGCCCATAAGTTTGCCCTCTGACAAAAGATAAAGGTCACAGAGCTGAGGGAAATCAAGGCAGAGGTGACAGACAAGCCCAAGAGCCAATCAGATTCCCAGAGCCGACCCAAGGGGAAAACCTCAATAAAAAGGGGCTACAACGAAGGGCCCACGAGGATTTCGCTTTCGAATGCCCCCTACTCGTTGAGTAGCTATCTATCATCTCCTTTTCCCCCTTTTTCACCACTTTTAAATAAATTGTCCTCTAAATAAATTGTCTTCTCTTAATTTAAACTTGGTTTCTTTAATTCTTTACTGTAGCTGGGTTTACGATCACTGGGAATTACATTTTCTAGCGGGACAGCAGGTCACAGTCCACCTCCAGACATAACAACACCCATGATTTAAAGGGGGAGATGTTCAACTCATGGTTCATGGGAATCAGTCCATATTCACCTGGAACCAAGGGAACAGCTGGTCATCTCAAGGCAAGAAACAGAGAGAGAAGGGAGGAGCCAGGAATAAGAACACACACTGCCATATCACACGCCCAGAGTGACCCATCACTTTTGACAGGTCACCACCTCCTAACAACACTTTCAGCTGTCAACTCATTACTAGATTAGTCCACAGATGAGCATTACACCCTGTGATCTAATAAATTTTCCATAAGTTCCACTTCTAACCACAGAAGTCTTTGGGGAAGACATTTTAGTTCTATACTATAACAGAGAATAACTGACTTTCTGGTAGTATAAAATACCAAGGAATTTAGAACTGAAGAGTCTAATATTCAATATTAATTTGAAGACTATGGGTGCCATGCTCTAATCTCCTTTACATGATTCTAAGCAGAAATGTTGAGGACATGTATGCATAAGCTGTTTTCTGGACAATGAAGAAAGAGACCTATTCCTCGTCTGAGATGTGGGCAGAATGGAGTTATTTCAGAATGCAAGAACAGAATGGGAATCAAGAAGCTTGTAGAAGAGGATAAACATGTCAACTTCTTGATAATCATTGGGGAGTTATGTAGATAACTGGATTACCTGTAACACTTTGGATGGAGTTCTAATAAATTTATTTAAAAAAATTAAAAGACAAACTTAGAGGACAGTATGACATTAATACAGCAGAAATCTGGGTCAAATAGTTCTTTGAGTATTTGAGTGTGCTTTGTTGGTATGTCTGAAGAGTATGTGTTTGAAAAACAATGTAATATTATGAAAACCCCTTAATCATATTTTTCTCAATGCGTTTCATTTTGAATGGCAAAACACTTCACTATGTTAATAATTATAATTTATTTAACTGACTCCTAATGGTTCAATATTTAGGTTATTCCATTTTTCATTAAAGAAAAACATATTGTGATTAACATCCTTGTACTGAAATTTTTCTGATCACGATTTCTGGATATTCAATTTTGGAGGCAAAATGCCTAAAACAGTTAAATGTTGTAAAGTAAAAGATTAAAGTTTGTAACAATTTGCATTTTGACTCACATCTCATGACAAAATCTGTCTCTTCAATGTGACAGTTACCTGAATTTGTAACATTATAGTCTGATACAAGAAAACTGATGCCTTATCATTTTATATTTCATCTCCACTCTTATGATAAATATGAATATTTTCATGTTACTACCCAATTAATCTCATGAAGTTTAAATAAACTGAAACACCACATTCTCATTTTCATGCATCTTCTCTATAAACATGTTAGATAAAATGCAAACGTAGAAGCATAAATGTCTTAATCACTGTCTCATAACTGAGACACAATACCCAACACCTACAATTTAAAGAAGAGATTTACCTTGGCTCATGTTTCAGTCTAATGTCAGCTGGGTCCAAGTAGGTCAGCAGAGCATGGGAGAGGAGAGCTGCTCAAAGCACGGCTGACAAAAAGCACCAAGTAGAAGGGAGGAGCCAAGGAGTGAGATAAACCGTTCTAGACTACACTCCCAGTGACCCTCTTCCAACTAGATTCCATTTCTTAATAAGTCACTATAAGCCTACCTAGTCCAATGACTTTCTCAAAGTCACATCTATGACCACATGAGCCTCTTGGGAGACATCTAGTTAGAAATCGTAACATTCCAATCCTGGACCACAAAATATTCATATGCACCCCTTAATGCAAAATGCATTCAGTCCATGTCTTAACAGTTGCCAAAATCCTACTTATTTCAGCATTGCTGAGAAGTCAACATTCAAAGTTTCCAAGTCTCCACTGAGACTTAATGCAAACTTCTAGCTGTGAGCTCCTGAAATACCAAAAAGAAGGTAAACACTGTCAGTATAAATGGCACAGGGTAAACATTCCCATTCCAAAATGGAGAAAGAGGAGAATAAAAACCAGTGGGACCAAAACAAGACTGAAATACTGCACGGCAAATACTAAATCCTGCAGTTTTATGTCTAGAACCTGGGGCAAGTATTAGTGATATGTGAAATCCAAAGGGTATGGGTGGCTCTGCCCCTTCATCATTGCTGGTGATTGCAGCCCTCATGGCTTCTGTTTTGAGTTGGCTTTGCTCATTCTTTCTGACTTTCATCAGAAGTTCCACGTTTATGGCTTTTTTAATTTCAGCTTCACTTTTACAGCTTCACCAACTGCCTTTTCAGGGGCATACTGATTGGTTTCCCAAGGCTTCTTCTGAAATCTAGGTAGAAGCCTCTCCAACCCCACAACTCTTGTATTCTGCACATGGATGATGCCAAGGTCTGCCACCAGCTTGAGCAGTGTCAAGCCCCCTTTGAATCATGACTACAGAGGCCACTGGGTGTCTGGATGTCTGTGTACTGTGAACTGAACCACAGGAAACCAGTTTTCTATGTGGCCAATCTCTAGTCGCCCTTCTTAAGCAGGATGGCCTCAGGCTCTCTTTTCAAAACAAAATCTTTCTCTATCATTGAACCTATGAAGGGAGGGGTCTTACCCATCCCTCACATGCTCTTGAGTCATTTTTCCTATTGTCCTTATATACAGTACTGGTATGTTTTGAAAACTTATCTTTTTATCAACCAAGCTCTGGCTCTGCAGGCCCCTTTTTACAGGTGCTCTCTTTCTGGTAAAATGCAAAACTTTTTAATGCACTCTCCTGTGCTATTTGCTCTTGATTCTCAACATAGAGCTGGCTAAATGCCCTCAGTCTTGGGATGCCTTGAAATTCCCTCAGCCTAATTAGTCTGCCATCCTTAATCCCAGTCTTCTGCAAACCATGAGAACATAAACAAAATGTAGACAAATTTTCTACTAGAGCATAGCACGAATGGCCTTGAGTCCAACTGCCAATAGAGTTCCTGTTCTCAACTGAAATCTCTTGAGCTTTGTCTTTGTAATCTGCTTTTCCATCAGCATTCTGGTCTTCTAAGCTGACCAGAATCAAGGTCTGCTTATAGCATTCTAGGGCTGCTTCTCCAGCCACATCCCTGAAGCTTTCCAAGCTCATCCCACAAACCGGTTCCATAAGTCAGGTAACAGTCACAGCACCAAGCCCACTTCTCTGGTACTAAAATCTGTCTTAATCACTTTGTCAACAATAAAGCATAGTAATGGACACCCACAGTTTAAAGGAGGAGAGGTCTACTTTGGCTCCTGTTTCAGTCCATAGTCAGTGGCTCCTTGACAGGAGTGTGATAGAGGAGAGCTGAGAGAAGGGAAGAGCTGGGGAAGCTCCCAGTGACCCCTCTTCTGATCTGACCCCATCACCTAATGTCAAGTCAGATATAAGCCCTCATAATACACTTTCATTCCAAACACCCCAGCTACGAGCAGATAAGGCTTTTGGGTGACATCTAGGTATAAACTATAACAATAAGAAAAGCTAGGATATAAACAAGTTTGTCAAGGTAAATATGACTGCAAAATGTTCTTTTAGTTTTGTATTTTATTAATGTTTACAATATTGATTTTATAAAAATTTATACTTTAATTATAAACCTTTAATTTACCTTATCATTGTCAATCATGATTTCTAATTTAAACTTTTGTCATATACAAGTGTGCTTTTTATATTATTGAATATTCAGTCATTTTCTTATGATTTCTCTTTGTTTTATGCTTAGAATTTCTGAAAGAGTATTTAAAATCCCAATATTCTTAATTATTGTACTTAAATTTTAATAATTTCTAAACAATTCTTATATAAGGTTTTAAATGCAATTTTTTTTCTTTAATACAATTTTAAAGTCAGTGATAATAACTAAGAATTTCAAAGTTCTCTTATGTTTGACACTCCCACAAAAAAACCCATACAGAGCTTTTAATATGAAATTAAAGTCAGTATTAAAATACAGAGAGACAAAAAGAAGAAAAAAACAACAAAAAAGCATAAACTTATTGCTACATTTTGTATATTAATACAATAATAAATCAGTATTCCTGAGCCAGATGCCATTAAGTAATAACTTCCATTTTGATGACAGGTCATAAAATGTGACGTTATTTTTGGTTTTGAAGTTAACGACACACAACAAGGATAATGAGAAACAGAAATACAAATTTCATCTTTGCTGATATTATGTACAAAAAAGTGAATGGACACTGTGGCATAAGAAATGGAGATCAAGCAGAAATCTAGACAAAACTAGAGAGATTGTAAGCCATGAATGTAAATCTAATAAGGGACTAGCAAAACCGCAGTTCTCCAAAATTCCACATAAATCCTGTGGTGAAAAATAAAAAGTTCTACTTATTAAATCCAAAACTGGATGTAATGGGCTGTGTGTGGAACTCGTCTGTCCAGCTGGATGCAGGAGAGTGGAACGGAAGACAGAATTTAAAATACAAACAAGCCAAAGTTTCAGGTCATAACCGTACCTACGTTGGAGGTTAGGAAGCAGAGACAATGTTTTGTGGGGGTCTCATAGATTTCTGACTTTTTTCATGGGCAATAAAAAGTAAAGACTAAACTAACTCTCAAAAAATTCACCTGACTGAAGCATGAATCATCACTGAGGCACTATTAACAGTCAGGACAAACACACTAAAAGAAAATGACAAAAAAATATGTGGAAAAGAAAAAGGTTTTTAATAAGTCACCTTACAAATGACACATTTTTGAATCCACTAAACGTTCTGCCCTTGTGCTTGTAAATCAAGCATGTAAAGTATATATGCAAAAACCAAAGGAATATGTAGTGAGAAAAAGGATTAAATAAAATAAGATAATGCCCCAAAATACAGGAGGCCAATTAACAGAGTCTGTAAATATGAAGCAATATATGAGTGGAAAAAATTAAGAATATTAATGAATTATAATACTTTAAATAAAAACAGCTGGGGATTTAGCTCAGTGGTTAAAGTGCTTGCCTTGCAAGCACAAGGGCCCGAGTTCGATCCCAGCACCAAAA
>PVJO010014018.1:0-49768 GCA_004026905.1 Hystrix cristata
GCAGTTAAAAGTGGTTTCTCAATCTTGAGATGAGGATGTGAAAAAATATTGATGAAAATAACATTGACTTTTTTAGCTTAGAAAGTACTGCACTGATGCTGTCTGAAGCAAGATTTACATCTTTCTGCAAGAGGAAGAGCGAGAGGTGAAGTGATGTGCTCGTCATCGCGTAATGATATTAATGACTAGCGCAGTGATTTCCTGGTGGGGTGATGATAGCTTAGGAAAACCATTTTAAACTAGTGAACTCTTTCTGTCCCTTCTCCAAACGTGCAAATCTGCTTTTGCCAGGCAGAGGTAAAGCATCTCCTCTGCTGTGGCTGCAGGTAGAATCAGGTCTTTAATCCTGGCATTTCCTCCCCGTTGTAGACGCCACCGAGGCAGTTTCCTGTGAGCCCTCACTTATGAACCCAATACTCTGATTAAGACCCCGTCTCTCTCCCTTCTTCCCACTCCCTTCCTGGGATTTTATACACGAGCGTGGGCCATCACATTCTGCTGTACTGTGAAAGATGCCGAATCAGAGTGATTATCTTGTTTTAGAATCCAAATTCAAAGCTAAGTGTCTCTCTTGTAGGATCTTGCGAAGAACCACTGAAGACTCCTGTCAAAGGCAGTTCTGAAACAAATAACTCTGCTCTCCATTTTTGCAAGGCATCTCATGCACTGGAGAGAGGTGGGAAGGAAAATGTTGCCTCCAAAGGCCAGGTAGGCAGAGAAAAAACCGAAGGTGCTACATCTTGAGAAACTCAGACAACCGAGTCCCAGATGTGAGGACAGAGTCCCAAACGTGCTTAACTGCTCTTACAAATCAGTAGGAAATGATGGATTCCTGCCAAAAAATCAAAACAAAGCAAAAACAAAATCAACCAAAAAACCCAAAGCAAGTGAAGAACATGAACAGAAGTACTTCAAAAAAGAAAAAAAAAAGATCCCCCCCAATACATAAGAAAGTGTTGTTTAGGACCAATCAAAAGTAAAAAATAATAAAAAAATAAAATAAAAAAATAAAAACATTAAAAAAAAAGTAAAAATGGGAATAATCACCATAGAGGTAAAGATGAAAAAACGACAAAATTATACTCGCCATACGCTCTCTTTCGCCAGTCATTGCCGACTCATATGGTGACTAGGTCTGGCCTTCAGGGCCTCTCATAATAAATATAATTCTTGCTCTAGAAGATGGTCTTTGGGATATTTTCCTTAAGTCTTTGTTGTTGTTTGTCTCTTCATTGAATTCATTTATTCTTTTAGGTATCTCTTATTATTATGTTAAGACCTTATGAGTACACGCTCAGCCTTTTGGGCACATTAAATACCAATAGCATGTTTTCAGGTTTACCATATTTAATGAATAGCCTCTGAAGGAATCAATGTTTCATTTTAAAAGCTTTTAACTTGGAAAGCCATAAATTCTCAGTTTAGGCAAAATTATTCTTTTAGTATGTGCCACCATATATAACTTTCTAGAGGGACAATCAGATATTATGAATGTAAATTCAAATTATTGAAGTCCTACACAATTAGAAACAAATGTATTGGAACAAGTCTTTTGTTAGTGCCTTGTTGGGTGTAGGTTTGGGGCTAGGGGTCACTAGGGAGGTCCACTGAGATAATTAGGGGTGCAGTTCACCCCATCCCTGAGGTAGGTTTTTAACACTACTGTCCTTTCAACCTCTCATGCTGACCTGAGTTTTCACTGTCCTGAGCCTTTGGACTTCCCCTTTCTTCCTCCTTGTCTTCTCTGGTAACTGGTGGCAGCAAGGTTGGTGGCTCTGTCTGTGGGCTTACAGTGGTGTCAGCAAGATACCTCTCAGAGCAACTGTTACACAGATCACTGAATGACCCTAGCAGGGGCAGTGGAAACTGTTTTACTACTTTATATAGAGTGCCTGTTGTCATGGCTGGACATCAAGTAGCATTGAAAGAGATGGAGATACTTTTATGTAAAGCACTGTAGTCTTCATTGGCTCTCACCAATCATCTGGAGAGTGTTTCCACAGTGAGGGCTTGCAAAACTACGGAGATTTTCAGAATTCGTATTCAGTAAGCTCTGTGCTGAGATGCTAATTAAAGTAATAAGTAGATCTTGCCCAGAAAAGAGCATTCCTGGGTATGTGGAATAGAACCACACACTGGACAGTGATTTGTTCAGTTTAGTTTGATTCTATAGAACTCTGAAGAAGTGAATGTGTAAAGAGTAAACTGAACTACTGATCAGCAGGCCATTTAAAGAACGTTATTTTATACCAGTGGTTTTCAACCAAGGGTGATTTTCTATCCCGGGGTACATTTGGCAATGTCTGAAGAGGTTTTTGATCATCACAATCAGAAGGGCAGCTAACAGGTAAAGCCAAGCATGCTGCTAAACATTCCACACTGCACAGGATGGCCAAAGTACCAAAAGTGCTGAGATGAGGAAACTTTGCTTTATAGTTTATTTTTCTGTCTTAAATACATTAAAAAAACCATGATTCATTGGCAGGCAATGTTTGTAATGTGACATAACATTGAGGGAGAAACCAAAATACTAAAACGATGCTGTCAGATAGACATTTGTGTGAACTTTGGAGGTCCAGTGACTGCCATATACATAAGATTCAGTACTGTATATTGTTGCGAATGAATGAATGAAAAAGACTCTCTTCTGCCTTACTTATTTATTAGTGCTTTTGGAAAATTCCAGTAACTTTTCTTTCCCTTTATACTGGTTTTTCCAGCTGGTTTTGGTTGAAGTTGGTGAAAGAATGTCAGAGTGACTCTACTGCCCAGTTGAGATAGCAGTGACATGCTTGTCCTTGTGGAAACTTAAGGCAGGTTACTTGAGCTCCACATGACTCACTGTCCCCATTTCTAGTGAGTAATATTACCCATAGCCTGTGATTGGTTATAGGCTAAATTGAATGTTAGGCTGGAAGACAGGATTTCAGCTTAGGTAAGTAACACCTGCTGTACGGAATTGTTGAGAGGATTGTAAGTAATATATGCAAAATGTTTAGCACTCTTCATTACACAGTGATTAATAAACCATAGCTATTACTGTGGTGTTGGCTTTGACACTGTGGAATCTTTAAACCTCCTAGTAAATTTTCAGGTGTATTGCTTTATTATGCATCACATCTGAGACGTACATACATGTTTCTAAAGAAACATTCTCTTTATGTGTATTTATTTTCAGAAATGCCTAACCCAGCTATTTTCAGCCCAGAAGGTGATCCAGCAAATCAGTGGGAAAATGCAGCTTTGTGAGGAATCCCAGTGTATTTGGAAAGGTATGGGGCAGGGGTTTTCCATTTGTTGTTCTTTCTTACCCTCCTCTCCCTGCCTCCTTCATTTCTTCCTTATTTAAAAATATATTAATTTATATATTCAAATAAACACGATAGTAAGATTTGGACAATTCTCATAATCCTCTGCTCTAATCAGCTCTACCTCCAAGTCCTATTTTCTAGGAGCAACTTCTCTTAGCTCTTCCAGCTAGTCCCCTGGTATTACGTCTATTCTCTATAAAATACTGGTAAACTGCTATTTCTTAAAATTTTAGACTTAATCAGGAATTACTAGTTTAGTAGATAAGAACTTAGTTTTCCTCCTGCTTCACTGTTTCGTCAGCCCCTGGACATGCTTATAGTGTATTTTAAAAAAGAAAAATTCATAGTGTTTATATAATACTACTATACAACTATATTTATCATTGAGTCAAGTAGTCTACTATGTGTTCTTCTTTTCTAGTATAACTATATTTCATATTTACTTTATTTTTTCATTTAATAGCGGTCCAAGAAACTATTAATGTTTTCCCTAAATATGCCAATGTTTTGTTCCACAGCTAATGATAACATTTTCCATGCAGTCTCTCTGCAGTTCCCTCTTTTCCTTGGTGACCTCCCTACAAGCCTGTTAAACAGGCTGTTCTAGTTGTACAGTTGTCGTCCTGGGACTTCTCTGATGTCAGAGCCACTATTTCTGAAAATGTCCTTCTGTTTTTATACTTGATTTAAAATTTGGCCATAAATTCTAGTTCCCCTCAAAATTTTGAAGCTATTAATTCATTACATGAGTTCATTCTTGGGGTTGTATATTTTACGGATTTTGACAAATATATAATGACATGTATTCACCGTTACAGTATCATACAGAATAGTTTCACTGTCCTAAAATCCTCTGTGCTTTGCCTATTCATTCTTCCTTTCCCTTGACAACTTTTTTTTTGTATTCATAGGTTTTCTTTTTCCATGATGTTGCATAGTTGGAATCATTCAATATTTAACCTTTTCAAAAGACTAGAAGGGGAAAAAATGGAAACAAAGCATTTGTAAATAAGGGGGGAGGAGGGAATGAAGGGAGGGGAGGGGAATGGGAAAAAAAGAAGCAGCAAGATGTACCATGTACAGGTACAAATCCCCTATGATGAATGTTATCACTATGTGTATCTAAAATGTACTATTAAAATAAAATTAAAAAAAAAACTTTTCAGACTGGCTTAATTTACTTAGTAATATGCATTTAAGTTTTCCTTATGCTTTGTCATGTCTTGAAAGCTCATTTATGTTTAGTGCTGAATAACAATATGTGGTGTGATCAAAATATATAGCGACTGTTTAAATTAAAAAAAATTACAGTAAATGACACATTGGCATTAATTCCTCGCAAAGTACTCCCTGTTGCACCACATACACTTGTCCCACCATTCCTGCCACTTCGTGAAGCAGTTCTGGAAGCCCTATTTCATGATCGTCTTTATGAGGTGTGATAAAAAAGTATAGTGAGTACGGCTTCCAAGTGCTATCTGATGGAAAGGCGGGCTCATAAAAGCTTTATGTTGTGTCTTTATTCACCTTATTCACCAGATTTGGCACTGTGTGACTTCTGGTTCTTTCCCAAAGTAAAAATGGCAACGAAAGGTAAACGTTTTGAATCAATACAGGACATGGAGTAGCCATGACAACGCAACTAAGGACACTCACGAAAGTGGACTTCAGAACTGCTTCAGAAAGTGGCAAGAATGTGGGATAGTGTGTTTGAAATGAGGGGACTTCTGAGGGGGATTAATGGCAATGTATCTTTTTACCATAATATATTTTTAAAAATTTAAGCATTTACTGTATTCTTCAATCACATCTTGTATATATCTGGCAGTACCAGATTTTACATATTCACCTCCTGCAGGACATCTTGGCTTCTTCCAAGTTTTCTGAGCATGTTTATTTTTTTTCAGTACTGGGAATTGAACCCAAGGCCTTCTCACTGAGCTATGTCCCAAGTTCCTTTATTCCGAGACAGGGTCTTACTAAATTGCTACATTGCCGCAGCTGGTCTCAAACTTGGGATCCCCTTGCCTCAGCTTTCTAGGGTGTTGGGATTATAGGTATGTGCCACCCTGCCTGGCTCATGTTCAAGATTTTTGTGTAGACAAAGTTTTCAATTCATTTAAGTAAAAAGTAAATCCACTTGGTGGATTGTGTAAGAGTATATTCAGCTTTCTAAGGAAGCGCCAAGGTACCTTCCAAAGTGACTACCATTTTGCATTCCAGTAGCAATTAATAAGTGTTTCTGTGTGCTACATCTTTGTGGCATTCGTTGACAGTGTTTTGGATTTTGGCCATAACATATGAATATAGTATTATCTCATTTCAGCTTGCAATTCCCTAGGAATGTGTCCTGTTGAGTATCTTTTCATATGCTTCCTATGCCACCACTATATCTTCTTTGGTGAATTGTCCAAATCTTTTGCCCATTTTAAAATGTGGTTGTTCACTTTCTTATTAAGTTTTAAGAGCTCAAATGTTTCTTTGTATATTTTGGAAAGTAGCCCTTTACCAAATACATCTTTTGCAAATATTTTCCTCCGCTCTGTGGCTTATCTTCTCATTCTCTTGATGGCATGTTCACAGACCAGAAGTTTTAATTTTAGTGAAGACCAGCTTATCAATTATTTCTTTCATGGACTGTGTTGTATCTAAAAATTTATAACCAAACTCTGTTCATCTAGGTTTTTTTCTATGTTATCCTCCAGGAGATTTCTGGTTTATGTCTGTGATCCATTTTCAGTTCATTTTTGTGAAGCAGTAAGGTCTGTGTCTAGATTAATTTTTTTACATGTGGATGTCAGTTATCCTGGCACCATTGTTGAAGAAATTATCTTTTACCTATTGTGTTGACTTCGCCCATTCATCAGTAATCAGTTGACCGTATTTGTGTGGGTCCAGCTGTAGGTTCTCCATTCTGTCCCATCGATCTGTTTGTTCTCTTGCCAGCACTACAGTACATGATGAGTATAACTTTACAGTAAGTCTTAAAGTCGTATAGTGTCAATATTTTCCTTTGGTTCTTGTCTTTCAATGTTGGGCTGCTTATTTTGGGTCTGTGCGTCTCCATATAACCTTTAGAATCACTTTGTTTGTGTCTACAAAATAATTTGGTGGGCATTTGACTGGGATTGTGTCAAATCTATATATCAAACTGGGAAGAACTGATACCTTAATACCTTGAGCTTCTGTATCCTCATACGTGGAAAATCTGTCCATGTATTTAGATCTTCTTTCTTTCTTCAGAGTAGTTTTTTTCTTATATATACTATACATATTTTGAGATTTATACACAATTATTTTATTTTTTGGATACAAATATAAAAAATATCTTTTAAAAATTTCAAATTTCAGTTGTTCATTGCTGGTATAGAAAAATGAAATTGACTTTTGTATATTAGCCTTGTATCTTCCAAACTTCAACCTTAGTTAATTCTAGGAGGGTTTTTTTTTTGATTCCTTGGGTATTGATTTTCAAAAAACTTTCATGATACTATATTAGCAGGCCTGAATATTTCTAGTAAACTTGTAGTTCTGTCCACTACTGTGAGTGTTCATTGCTAACACCAAGGCAGGAATTTATAAGTAACAATTTGGTTTCTTAATAAAGCATTGTGAAACTCTCGTGCTTTTATCAGAAACCATTTGGCCACAGAGACCACAGTCACCTAAGTTGTCTTGTTTCCTGTTAATTATTACCATGATCAGTTTGATCATAAACTGAATGGTTGGAGATGAAAAGACAGTGGCCTGTGGTTTGGACTTAGTGGAGTCTTTTGGTGAGAACTTAAGACAAAATAGAAGATGTGATCCCGATCTCAGGTGGTCGTGGATAAAATTAACCAAAAGTGATAACTTGGTGTACTTTGGTACACCAATAATGAGAGAAAAAGCTAAAAATCAATGAACTGACAACCATTTGTTCACAAAGACTCAGAATAAGCTTAAATCTTAAGGTATGAGTGAGTGTGATTGGACACACAGATATGTCAAACTCTTATTTTAACATCTCAAATGACTGAATACTCATAGCATAATGTAATAAATCTGTATGTTCCCCATAATGCCTGTCATCTACATTCAGGCCTAATGCTCATGTACTTTTTATTAAAAACTGCCACTGAATAATTTTTCATATTGCTATTTAGTACTAAAGTCCTCTTTATTTCCATTCTTTCCCTATTGTTTATACTACAGTTTTATAATGACTACTTTCTTTTTTACTCTATGATCTTGTAGTGCTTATAAGGATAATTATCATATTTTCTGAATCATAGAAATCAAGAACTGTTTGTTTCCTGTAGGCTGCACAGATGGAATCAGAGATGAATCCTTCCATCTTAAAAAGTTCAGAGATGTGAACTATTCCGTATGCCAACCAGAGGTGAAGATTCATCTTACTGGTCTCCGAAATGACTACTGTAAGTTATTTTGAATTGAGAAGTTGACAGACAATGTGCATCCAGTGTTCTGGCCTAAACTTGAAATTTAATTCTGTTAGAACCCAATAGTCCTTGTGTCTCATGTTCAAAGGATGTGCATACTACTAAGGTTAGGGTAGTTGGCTTTTCCTGCTGCAGATTTCACATTCGGGAATGGGTATTATTGGCGATGGGGCATGAGAATTGTTACTTATAAATATATTTTTGTTTTACTGTATTAGAATGAACTCTACTAATGGTGGTCAAGCTCATCATATTTTAAACATGGGTAAATCTAATCAATTAAACAACTACATTACAGTGAGTCGGCTTGCTATGTGCCTAGTTTGTAATCTATGTAGTTAGGGCAAGAGGACTAACTCACCTGAAAATGATAGCCACATGTCAATGAAGAACATAAATAATGACTCGTGGGTATCATAAGCTGTAAGGAATAGAAGAAGCTCAGTGAGCTCTGGAACTGTCCACAAAGACTTTGTCAAGGTATTCAAACTTAAGCTGGGTCTTGAAAGATGAGTAGAATTTGTAACGGTAGAGGGAGAAGAGAGAGCATTTTGGTTCTGTTAGCAGCATTAGCAAAGGCAGGATGTTGGTAACTAAAGATAATTAATGACAATGAGAAGATAAATTGGAAACTGGTGTATAGAGAGGTGAATGCAGATAATAGAGAAATTCAAAGTCAGGTGTAGAAATTTAGGTTTGTTTTGAGAGTTGTTGACTAAGACCTATATCAAAGGAAAATTCATAGCAAATTATGCAAAATACAGTTAGTAGGCAAGAACTACCAAAGATTAAGGGCCTGTTTCTCCTCCATGAGTACAATTATGTGGCAAGAGGGATGAATTTAAGATTATTACACATTTTTGAGGCAGTAGAAGGTTAGTATCACTGGGAAGATAGGTTGGTGGGGAGGTGGGTTGGGGATGGAAGACTATTCTTGGAATATTACATTACAGGAAGCTATCGGACATGAAGACGTTCAGGGGATCATTAGAAATGAAACTGGAAATTAAAAGAATGAATTAGAGTGTAGGCTGGATGGTTATGGTTAAAGGAAAGGGCCAGCGTATGTGAACTCCCTGTGCAAGGGAGAGAGGAGCAGAAGGAACAAACATCTATAGAAAGGAATGAGCAAAAGCAGCAAACCAGTGAAAGGAGTAATTCTCTACCTTTTTACTCTTTTTACTTTTTTTTTTGTTTTTGTTTTTTTTTGTTTTTTTTTGAGACAGGGTCTCACTGTGTGGTTCAGCCTGGTCTTGAAGTTGCTACATAGCCCAGGTTGACCTTGAACTCATGGTGATCCGTCTATCTCAGCCTCCCAAGGTGCTGGGATCCCAGGAGTACGCCACCATGCTTGGCTACCTTCCTACTCTTAAAGCTCCTTCTCCAAGAGAATTTATTGTAACAACCAACTAAAGAGGATAAATTTTCAAGAAATGTTAAAAAAAAATCCACAGCACTCACATTAAAAAGAAACAACTTTTGTTTCTACTTTTCCTTCAGGATATAGCTCCTCTTCTCCCTTCCCTTGAGAGCAAAACATGTCAAAAATGTTTATACTCACAGTTTCCCATTTCTCTCCCCCAACATTGCATTTTTTGTTTTTTGAAACAATCTTTTCTTTCTTTGTTTTGTTTTTTGAGACAGAATCTTGCTATATGTAGGCCGGGTTGGCCTTAACCTCATGGCGATCCTCCTGTCTCAGCCTTCTGAGTGCTCGGGATCACACTTGGCCTTCCCCACGCTGTCTTCAGCCCAGTGTATTCAGGTTCTAAATCTCACCATTCCTTTGAAACTGCTAATCCAAACATCACCAAAGAACCTCTCATTGTTAAATCTATCAGTTACTTCTTAGATCTTATTATCTCTGTCATCCACATTTGAGACAGCTGACCAATTTCTCCTTTTTGATATATCATTCTCTTGTTTTTTTTTGGTTGTTGTTGTTTTCAGACAGGGTCTCTCTATGTAGTCCAGGCTGGCCTTAAACTCATATGTACCCCAGGCTGGCTTTGAACTCACAGCCATCCTCCTGCCTCAGCCTCTCAAGTGCTGGGATTACAGGTGTGTGCCACCATGCCTGGCTTTTTGTTTTTTTTTAATTGACATGTAAACTTCCTAGTTTTATATTCACTATTCACTTTTTTTCTGATCTTTTTTGTTGGTGTCCCTTTTTTGTTGGTGGCTCATTCCTTGGACATCTTTTCTACTTTTGTTTCAACCAATTTATTGGTTTTGGCTATTTTTTGTATTGTGTTTTTGATTGTTGCTCTAGATATTACAATGTAATCTAAATTTTCTCAAGTGTACTTAATTACTGTTGTTCTTTTTACACAAGCCACATATAAAAATCTTGTAGTCACATAGTTCTCTCCTACTTCATGACTTTTTTGGTTTACTATAGTTGTTATGTGTTTTGCCTCAAAAATCCCACCATTGTTATGACTTTTACTTTAAAAAGTAAAATTTAAAAAGCATTTTAAGTTTCTTAGAAGGAAAAGTATGGTCCTTTATTTACCTGGCTGTTTACCAATTTGAGTGTTCTCTTTCATGTTGAAGATCAGTTTCTCTCTCACATAATTTCCCATCAGTCTAAAGAGCTTCCTTTACCGTTTCTTGCTGATCAGGGCTGTTGGCCAAGACTTCTCTTAGATTTTTCATCTTCCATGAAGATGAAATGCTGGATATGGAATTACAGGTTGGAAGATTTTTCCTCCTAACGTTTTACAGATGTTGTTCCACTGACTTCTTTTTTTATTTTTTTTTAAACAAGAACATGTATTGGTACATTGTATACACAATGTTCACATTCATCGTTGTTATTTTGTACCTGTACATGATTTATCTTGCTTTTCCTCCCCTTTTCCCACCGCTCCCTTCTGTTTCCCCTTCCCTATTTATAGCAGGTTTATTTATATTTTCCCATTTTTTTCCTTTCCTCTTTCTTTCCTTTGTCCCTTCTTTCTTTTCCCTCTTTCCCCTTTCTGGTTCTCCTCTCTTTTCAATATTATCTTCATTTTATATAATATTACACCTCTCTGACCTTATTTACCCTTATGTTTACTCATATCAGAGAAACAATTCGATGTGTACTCATGAGTGTCTGATTTATTCCACTTAAGAGTATGTTCTCAAGGTACATCCATTTACCTACAAATGTCTCTAGCTTATCCTTTTTTATGGCAGAGTAGTACTCCACTGTGTAGAAAAACCATATCTTCTTTAGCCATTCATTAGTTGTTGGGCAGTTAGGTTGTTTCTAAGACTTAGCTATTACAAATTGTGTTGCTATGAACATGGTTGTGCATATATTGCTGTGGTACGATGATTTTAATTCTCCTGGGAAGATGCCCAGCAGAGGAATAGCTGGACCAAATGGAACCTTTAGTTGTTGTTTTTTGAGGAATCTCCATACTGATTTCCACAGTGGCTGAACAAATCTACATTCCCACCAGCAGTGGAGGAGGGTTCCTTTTTCCCCACAGCCCCTCCAGCATTTGTTTTTGGTTCATCTTTTCATAATTGCTGTTTTGATCTCCATGGTTTCTGGTGAAAACTACAAGTTCACACGAAACCTTGTTCTTCTTGCTTTCAATTAGACTGATGTTAGCTCTTTGGATATTGTTCTACATGTACCTGGGGGCCCTATTAATTTTTTTCTTTTTACTTTTTCTCTATATCCTGATTGGATAATTTCTGTTGATTTGTACTCAAGTTCACTGATTCTTTTGTCTGTCATTTGCAGTTTGCTATTGAGAATTTTTCAGGTGTTCTATTTTTAGTTTTAAAATTTTCATTATATGATTTGATAACTTATATTTCTATTTTAAAGTTTTGTTTTATAGTTTTTATTTTATATACATGGAAAATTTATTTTTATATTTTTCTTCTGAGGTTTTCTATCTTTTTATTAACTCAAGTGTGTTTTTCCTTGTCTCATGGAGAATTAATAGCGCTTTAACATCTTTGTCTGATAATTCTTATATTTAGGTAATCTTAGAGTTATAATCTATCTATTGATTATGTTTTCCCATTACATAAGTCTAGTAATTTTGAATCGTGTCCTGGAAATTATACATGTTATGTTGTATTCACTCTGGATTCTATGGAGAATGCTAATGTTTTCGTCCTAGTTGGGCTCACACCTTAATTGTGGCTTGCTATCTGTGGGTTGTGTTTTAAATCTTTGATCAATTTCTTTTTTTTTTGTGCTGGGTATTGAACTCAGGACCTTGTGCTTGCAAGGCAAGCTTTCTAACCACTGAGCTGAATCCCCAGCCTCTGATCAATTTCTTAAGCTGGGACTATGCTGGTCTGTCTCACATAGGTGTGGATCTGAGCCTAGGCTGAGACTTCTATGATGTTTCAAATCTCAGTTCACTTCTCAAACCTTTTTCTAGGCTACTTACATGATTGAGGGGATAGGCTGAAACATGTGTGTGCTCGTGTACTCACGGTCAGAGGACGCCTCTCTCTGGTTCTCTTCCCTCATAGTCTGGCCACCTTGGCCCTCTTTCAATGGTTCTTTTGACTAGAAAGATGATTTGCTCTCTACTAGAATCTTGGCTGCAGGTGCCACTCAATGATCAGTACCTGCCCTCAGGACAAAGCCATGAGGGAAAAAAAAAAGGAAACTTACTCCTTGGCATATTGCTTCTCCTTGTTTTGACTCCCTGACTTAGTTTACCTGCTTTTACTTATGTTCCAGTGTCTTCAGGTGTTTGCTTTTTATATTTTAGCCAGAGTTTGTTATTGTGATTAGTGAGAGGGATGCACTTGTAGAAGCTTAAACTACTATAATGGGACTGGTATGTGTCAGTTGGAAAAGGTAAATTTTATTTTTATTTTCTTAAAGATATGGTAAATTGTAATAAATGGTCCCACAAATATAATGTCTCTTAGCAGTCAGAGTTCTTATTATGACAAGGTAGAGAACGTTGTTAACTTCTAGGTAACATAAACAAGGCACCATTCTTTCTAGATTAATTGGTAGTGTTTTTGGTTACAAGAGATGGTGGCATTTCACATATAGATAACCTAGGTTAAGGCTATTTCCATAATAATTATGTACTTTTAATTTTTAGTCATCTGTTAAATGAAGTTAATGTATCCAATAATGGTAGGTAAATCTACCAAGGTTTTAAAATATTTCTAAATAAGTGCATTTTGATCATAAATGATAAACATTATTGCTTATTAGACTGTGAGTTTGCAAGCAGATTCTATTCCAGTTTTTATTCTTGAACTTCTAATAATCTGCTTCAACTGATGATTCTGCTTTCCAGCTGACCACTGGCTGGCCATTGACCTTTTCCCCTTATCTGTGAATAAGTTGTTTATTGAAAAATGTTTTTCTGTGGCTGTATAATCATCCTAATTTGAAGTGCTTTTCTTGTAGATCTGAATATTCTAGACTGGAGCTTCCAAAATCTTGTTGCTGTAGCCCTTGGATCTGCTGTATACATCTGGAACGGGGAAAACCACAATGGGGTTGAAAACATAGACTTAAGTCTCACTTGTAATTATATATCTTCTGTGTCCTGGACAAAAACGGGAGCATGCTTGGCAGTTGGCACCAGTGAAGGAGAAGTGCAAGTACTGTACAATTTATTTTCTCAGAATGTTCTCTGTGTAATTACTAGATAAGTAAGATTGACTTTTAATGATACATTAATATACAATAGAGAAACTAGATTAGATGTGTTACTGAAGCTATGGGAAGCCAGGAGAGATACCATTCTGCCCTCCTCTATGGCATTTTGTGAAGAGTTAAGGATACAGTACTTTCTTTGGTTTTTCACCACGATCTAAGTTTTTCATTATAATTTCATTTGTTGTTGTTTAAAAAAAATCTTTTCTCTCCAACTAATGTTGGGTTAGTAGACACCCTAGTTTTGGGACTTTTGAGAGAGGAAGATGTCCTAGTTCCTTTCTACCTGAAGCTGTGATTAGGAGTAAAGCTATAAAATTAGGGAGGTAGATCTTTTGCAAAAGGGAAGAAAACCAAGAGATGGAGGGTGGGGTGAAGGAAGGGAGGGAAAAGGGATGAAAAAAGAAGATGTGTTATGCACAGATACCAATCCCCACAAAGAATGTAATCATTATATATTACAAGCATGTACTGTAATAACAAAAATAAAAATTGAAAAAGGACAAAAGCAGAAGTAGAGCTGTATAAAATGAGTGGATTTCTTTATGATAATCTCTCTGAGATGAGGATTTATCAAATTTTCATCAATGTATCTAATTTCTCATGTATCATTGTTATTATCATTTATTAGCAATAATGTAGACAATACTGCTGTGTACCAGATGATGTAGGGAGGCCCTAGATGGTTTTCACTGCTTTCTTATCTCTGCCAAGAATATTTAATGCTGTGAAAAGTATTTTATGGTTTCTTTTTATACCAAACATCTTGTTTCTCATATAGATCAGAATATAATCTCTAGCTGGTAGGAATGGGGTCTCTTAGCAGTAAATTAAATTTCTGACTCTTGGAAATGTTCAGGTACTTAAATTTTATTCATAGAGATTAATAAAAAAATTTTGGATTTCGGAGTATTTTAGATTGGGAATGCGCAACTGGTAAAATTCTATATAAATATTCCAGAATCTGGAAAACTCCAAATCTGAAACACTTCTGGTCCTGGCAAGAAATATTCAATCTGTATGTTTGTTGGTAACTGTAAATGGGTTTCCAAGCTTGAAATTCCCATGGTTTACAAGGATCTGGAAGTTTGATAATGATTCTCAGTCCTTGGTTGCCCGTTGTATTCATCTGGGAAGCTTTAAAATAAACACCATATTCCCAGCTCTACTACACCAATTAAAGAGAGAATTGCTAGCATCCACAGTGTTTTATAAACTCCCCAACTGACCCTAATATGCAATCAGAATTGAGAACTGCTGGTTAGAATTAAAGTTCTGAGTTTTCACTTAGCTGATAATGGGTTGGCTACATCCAGAGTAATCAGCTATCAGACCTTTGAGAAGATAGTGGACTATGAAAATGCCAGTGCTATATAACCCTGCTTGTTCATTTTTCAGTTATGGGATGTGATAACTAAAAAGCGGCTGAGAAATATGCAGGGTCACTTGTCAGTAGTTGGGGCACTGAGCTGGAATCACTGTATCCTTAGCAGGTAAGAAACATCTTATTTGAGCCTATTGTGTTTGTATCACCAATTGATGATGGGGACTGAGCGAGCAGAACTGTAACATTTAAAACAGAAAACAAATTGAAAAATAGGACATTAGGGGTTTTATTAGGTATGATTCTACCCTCTCAGTTATGCAGATCTTCTGATGATGTAAGTGTCCCAGTGGCCACATATAGCATGGCGGCCGTGGGTCTTCCGTGTGAGATTCTAAGTTGTTCAGATGAGATGCTAAATTTCCTTCAAGCCAAAGATTTCTCTGTAACAAGTAATACCTGATAAAGGAATATTTTGCTGAAATAAAATGTTTATTGCTATTGGTATCAATACTATAGAATACGTTAAGCTTTCTGAGCCAGTTTTCCAATTCACAGACTTACCAAAGTCAGAGTTGGAAGGAACCTCGCAGATCATCCTGTTCCGTGGGTCTCAAAAGTGATCAGGATCACCTGGAAGGCCACTTAAAACACAGAGCACTGGCCTTACTCCAGGATTTCCTGACCCAATAGGTCTTAGGGAGGATGATACAGTAATCTGCATTTCTCATTTCCCAAGTGATGCTAATAATGTATCACTTTGAGAGTTCCTGGTATAATTTTACTGCTTTTTAACCAGAAAAGCCAAGTGACTTGTTTCTATGATCCTACCTAATTTATTTAAGTACTTATTACTTTTAATAACAGTCATTCATATCTGTATTGTATTTCTTAAGATAGATTTCAGTTAGATAAATCCCAAAGCCTTTTACAATTTCTTTAAGTAGCTCAGCTGTAAATTAGGAATTTTAATACTTGTGTTTATAGAACAAACTTAGCTACTTGGTTGTTATAGTCAGGTCAATTGTCTACCCAACTTCCTTTTCCAGTCTGCATTGTTAGAGATTAGTTTCATTATCCATGTAGAACATGAACAGATCCTTGCTTATAATAATATCAGCTATTTTGAACTGCTCTGTGCTAGGCACTGTGCTATTTTTTTTTTATGTGCACAATCTTTTTTTAATCCCTTCAATAACACTATAATGTGGTTTATCTCCATTTTTTTTTCAGATGAGTAAACTGAGACACTATACTGAAGTCACATGGTTAGTAAGAGAGAGTCAGGAATGGAACCCAGGTAGTCTGGTTCTAGAGCCCATATTGTTAGAGTGCTATTCAGTATTTTGCATAAAGAGTCTAAAAATGACACTGGACTTTAAGAAATTTCATATATTTTTAGAGAAAGTTCTTCCTTAGAGAACGTCAAATTATTCCCTAAAGAGTTATCTTCGAGTAAGTGATATGACCATTATCATTTTTTGGATTTAAATCACTGAGGGTGAATAGAAACCTTAGCCACTGATTTTTTTGAATCTCATTGCAGTTTTCTGTGGCAATTTTAAATTCCTTTTACATGTTAGTAACATTGGCAAAACTAAGAACAGATCTATAAATTAATGGGAACATACCTGCTAGAAAAGGAGATAATAAATTTCTATGTCTAATAGTTACTATAAATATACACTAAAGCCATTTCATTGAGATAAAATAAAACATTCCAGAAAAAGTAATATTTCCTGGGTCCAGTACATAAATTACTACCTGAGACAATCTAGTTGTTTTCTAAATTTATCTTTTCCATGACTATCTATATCATGTTAAAGTCATTACAGACAGCCATCAAAGGATACTTTTCAATTCCAGGTTTGAAACTCTGCTAGACAAATCTATTTCATTTATGAGATGAATCACCAAGGTAGAATACTCCATTCTTATTAACGCAACGAGTTTCTGCTTGTATTTGGGTCTTCCAGTAGTTTCCCTTGACCTGTACCTTCCTGCATGTTGTCAATGCTTGTGTAGCAGTAGGGTTTCGTCTTTTTTTTTAATTTTCCGATGAAAACCTGCCTCTTTACTCCCATGTAGTGGGTCAAGACTGGGCCGTGTTTATCATCATGATGTTCGTGCAGCCCGGCATCAAGTCGGAACACTTTGCCACAAGCAAGCAGTGTGTGCTTTGAAGTGGTCACCGGATGGCAGACTGCTCTCCAGTGGTTGTAGTGACGGACTGCTGACGATATGGCCCCCTCCAGGTGCCCAGGCACAGGGCCAACCGCTGAAAGTCATAGCTCAGTCTACAGCGGTCAAGGTAGGAAATCCAATGGCTTTCCAGGTTGCCTTTTCTCGGAGATCACTTCATATATAAAAAGAAAACCATTAAACAAATGTTTTGAGATTTTTCTTTCTTAAGAATTTGTTTTAGATTTTATCATCACTCTCCCAAAAGACAATTCTATTTGTACTCCTCACGTGTCAGATCTTCTGTTTGTAGGTACTGGCCCAGTAGCTTTGTCTTTTAATATCTACAGCACATTGAGAATCACATTAGGTCCAAATTCTTATTAATGCCTTAAGAATTGGGGAAAATGTACATAAAATATTCTGTCTGCAAACAAGATACAAAACAAAGAAAAACAAAAAAGAAGATGAAAAATTGAAACCAAGCAAAGGTATATTCTTAGATGCCTTGTTGTTACTATTTTTCTTTTCTTCAATTTTGATTTTTTATTAGTACATGTTAGCAGTACATAATGATTGCATTCAGAGTGGGGAGTTGGCACATGTACATAACACACCTTAGTACTTTTTGAAACCCTCCCCTCCTTCTGTCTCCTCCATCTCTTGATCCCTCTCCCGTTTGTGAAGAGTCTATCTTCCTATTTACTATTGTATATATTTTACAGTGGCACCTTGGTTCACAAACTTAATTTGACAGTTCTGATCACAAACTGAATTGGATGAGAATCAAATCAAATTTCCCCCAGAAGGTCAACATGAACGTAACCATTGAATTTGATTTGGTTCTTGTCCAATTCTGTTTGCTACCAGAATTGTGGAAAGAATTAAATTTGTGAACTGAGGTACAATGATGTATTGCTCTTTATTTATATTTTTTGGGGTGGGGGAAGGTTTTCATATAAGAGACAAATGCAATACTTAACCTTGTGTGTCTATTTTATTTCACATAATGGTGTGGTCTCAATTTTTCTACAAATGATTTAAGTTTATTCTTCTTTATGGTGCGGTGACAGTCTGTTGTGTATAAATACCACATTTTCTTTATCTATTCATCTGTTGATAGATATAGGCTACTTCCATGATTTAGCTATTATAAATCGGTCTGCTATAAACATGGGTATGCATGTTATTGCTGTAATATGATATCTTTAACTCTTTTGGGAAGATACCTTGAATAATAGGTCAAATGGAATTTCTACTTTTTGTTTTTTGAGGAATCTCTATACTCATTTACATGTGGTTGTACTAGTTTATATTCCCACCAACAATGTAGACAAGTGCTCTACCACTGAGCTAAATCCCCAGCCCCACACCAACAATGTAAAAGAGTTTCTTTTTCCCTCACAGCTTCACCCACATTTGTGATTATCTTGATGATAGGCAGTCTTTCTGGAGTAAGATGGAATCTCAGTGTTGTTTTAATTTTCGTTTCTCTAATGGCTGGAGATGGTAAACATTTTTTCATGTATTTATTAGCCATTTATATTTTCTTCTCCTGAGGAGTGTCTATTCATTTCAGTTGCCCATTTTTTTGATTGGGCCTTTTATTTTGAGGAGTCCAATTTTTTTGAGTTCTTTATATATTGTAGATATTAGTCTTCTGTTTGAAGTAGCTAGCAATTTTTTTTTTTTACTCTGTAGGTTGATTCTTCACTCCACTGGTTGTTTCCTGTGCTATGCAGAGCATTTTAATTTCATATGACCCTATTTCTTGATGTTATTTCTTGTGCAATTGGGGTTCTGTTTAGAAAGTCTTTGCCTGCACCTATGTCTTCAAGAAGTTTTCCTATTTTATCTTCCAGCAGATTAATTGTTTCCATTTTAACATTTAGATCTTTAAGCCATTTTGATTTTAGTTTAGTGCAAGGTGAGAGATTTGGGTCTAGATTCAATCTTCTGCATGTGGATAGCCAGTTTTCCCAGCACCATTTGTTAAAGAGGTGATCTTTCCTCCAGTGTATGTTTTTGGCCCCTTTGTCGAAATTCCAAAGGCTGAGTGTGTCTGGGGTTGTTTCTGCATCCTCTATTCTTTTCCATTAATCTGAATGTCTGCTTTTGTGCCAGTACATGCTGTTTTTATCACTGTAGCTTTATGATATATAGCAAATGAAAATCCACGTTTATGTCTCCCACTTTGTTTTTGTTGCCCAGGATTATTTTTGCTATTCTGGGTCTCTTCTGAGTTCCGTACAAATTTTAGGATTGCTTTCTCTAGTTCATGAGGAAAACTGTTGATATTTTGATTGATTTGTCTTAAAACTGTATATCAGTTTTGGAAGGATAGCCATTTTGATAGTATTTATTCTGCCTTTCCAGCAACAGTAGATATCCTTCTATTTTCTGATGGCCTCTTTGATTTCCCTTTTTCAGTTTTTGTAGTAGAAGTCTTTCACTTCAATAATTAGGTTAATTCCTAATTATTAAATTTTCTTTGATGCTACTGTGAATAGTATTGATGCTATTGTGAATAGTATTGAATAGTATTTTACTAATGCTACTGTGAATAGTATCCTAATTTGTTTCTTGGTGAGTTTATTATTGACGTACAAGGAACACTATTGATTTTTGTGTGTTGGTTTTATATTCTACCACATTGCTGAATTTGGCTATTAATTCTAGGAGTCTTTTGGTGGAATTTTTTGGGACTTTTATGTAGAGGATCATGTCATGTGCAAATAATGATAATTTGACTTCTTCTTTTCCTATATTTCTCCCTTTTATTTCTTTCTCTTGCTTCATTGCTCTGGTAAATGTTTCAAGTACTGTATTGGACAGGAATGGTTACAGTGATGATTTTATGCATTCTGTTTGCTAGTGTCTTGTTTAGGATTTTTAAATCTATTTTCATGAAAGAGATTGACTCATAATTTTCTTTTTAGTTGAACTCTTGTTTGGTTTTGGAATCAAGGTAATGCTAGCTTCTAGGAATGACTTTGGGAATACTCTTTCCCTTTCATTTATATTAAAGACTTTGAGGAATATTAGTGTTAAATCTTCACTGAACTTCTTGTAGAATCCAGCAGTGAATCAATTGGGATCTGGGCTTTTCTTAGTTGGTAGGCTTTTTTTTTTTAAATTACTGCTTTAATTTCATTGCCTGATATTGGATTGTTCAAGATTTTATATCTTGGTGGTTTAGTTTTGGTAATTCATGTGTATCTGGGAATCTGTCCATTTCTCTGAATTCTCCAGGTTATTACAGTACATGTGTTCAAAATAGTTGCTAGTGATCTTCTGGATTTTGGCAGTGTCTGTTGTGATTTCACCCCTTTCATTTCTAACTGCATTGATTTGCATCTTTTCTTTTCTTTTCTTTTTTGTAAAATTGGCTAAGGGGTCCTCTATTTTGTTTATTCTTTCAAAGAACCATCACTTTGATTTTTTTTTTTTAGTCTCAATTTCATTACTTTCTTGATTTTTATAGTTTGCTTTCTGGTATTAGCTTTGATTTCAGATTGCTCTTGCTTTTCTAGGACCCTGAGGTCCATTATTAGGTTATTTATTTGAGCTTGTTCTGTTTTTCTGATGTGAGTATTCACAGCCAGAGATTTCCCTCGTAGGGCTGCTCTTGTTGTGTCTCAGAAATTCTAGTATGTTATACTGGCATTATCATTTGATTGTAGAAACTGTCTAATTTCTTCCCAGATTTCTTTTGTAATCCATTGACTATTCAAAAGTATATTATTTAATTTCCATGCATTGAGTAATTTCTGCAGTTTCTTTTACCATTGACTTCTAATTTCATTGTACTGTGATCTGATAATGCATGAGATAATTTTGATTCTTTTTCATTTGCTTGGGCATGCTTTGTTGGCCAGTATATAATCTATTTTGGAGAAAATTTCATGTACTACTGAGAAGAATGTGTATTCTATTGTTTTTTGGGTGGAACATTCTATAGATATCTATTAAGTCCATTTGTTCAAGGCTTGGTTCACCTCTATTATTTCTTCATTGATTTTGTGTCTAGTTGATCTATCTTCTTGCAACAGTAGGGTATTGAAGTGCTCTACTATAATTGTGTTGAGTTTTTTCTTGTCTTTTGTGTCCAGTAGTTTTTGTTTTATGAAGTTGGGTGCACAGGTGTTTGGTTCACACATGTTTATAATTGTTATCTCTCTTTATTGAATTGTTTCCTTAGCCAATTTATAGTGAGCTTCTTTGCCTCTTTTGATCAATTTTAACTTGAAGTTCATTTTGTCTGAAAATAGGGTCACTACTCTTGCTTGTTTTTGGGTTCCCATTGTATGGAACATTTTTTTCTGTTGTTTTATTTTTAATCTGTGAATTTCTTTTTGGGTTAAATGTGTTTCTTGCATACAGCATACCATTGGATTTTGTTTCTTGGTCCATTCTGCCAAACTGTGTCTTTTGATTGGGGAACTGAGACCATTTACATTGAGAGGTATTACTGAAAGATATGGACTTATTCCTGTCATAGCATTATTTTCCTGCTGTCTATTCCCTTTCCCCCCCTTCTACTTCCCTCTTTGCATAGTTTCAGAGCTTCTCCACATTGCTTGGGCTTGGTTGGGCCTTTTTACAACATGGTTTCCTTGAACCTTTTTACATCTGGGCACTTGGTCCACTCTGTCAGAGAGCAGGGTGAAAGTGGCTGTTAATAACCTAATTCAAAATTCACATAGTCCCACTTTCACTATATTCTGTTAACTACAAGCTAGTCACAAGTCCTCCCAGATTCAAAAGGGGAAGGATTACATTCTACTTCTTGATGGAGGGAACAGGCAAAGTCTGAGAAGGATGGTTGGATGGTGGGTAGCATTGCAGCTATTTTTGGAAAATACAGTTTGTTACAATCTGTAAAGTAGAACAAGAACCTAAATCTACTCATGAAGGAGAGTACAAATGCCATATGAATGTTATTACAACTTTCTTCATTTTTAATAGATAGCCAGGAAGAAATTATTGCACTCATTTGATGCTGTTATAAAAAGATATAATAACTATTAGGCAAATGTTATGTCTACACTTTTGAACCTTGGAATTTACCGAAAAAATTGGTCAGAAACAAAAGACATATGGAATATGTTACTTTAAAAAAAATCAAACAACAACAAAAATATATATGTCAAACAACAAATGAAACACAAAAAAACAAAAAAATCCACTCCTTTCTCTAAAAAGGAAACAAACAATCATAGCAAAACAAAAAACAAAAAAGAAAACAAAGAAACAACATAGGCCCAGCATTAGAATAAAATTAATCAGCATACAACAGCATGATGGATTATAAATGATACCTTCTATAATTATGTTAAATAATGAAAGACTTTATATAATAAACAATAGATAGAATCGTATAAACCCAATGTTTGCTAATTCATAAAACAATTTTTACATACAGAAGCAAATATGCAAAAATGAGGTTAGTTATTGAGATGATTGATAAGTAAAGATAAATATAACTGAAACATTTGTTAAAACATTCTTTAAAGTTTCAGTTACTATTCAATTCTCAATACAAATGTGAGATACTAAATCCTATTTTTGGAGTTAACTATTGTCATTTATAAATCAATCTTATTTTATTTTCTGAAATATATTAGAATTTAAAATACATGAGATTTTGATTTGTAAGTAATTGTGTGTAGCACTCTTTTATCTGACCATTAGCTGGAACCTATGAACACAGATGAATGAACCAGAGGAAGGTGTATTTCAGAACCAAATTTGAAGGACATAAGTGAATTATTCTAGAGGCAGATTTTTGCTTTAGAGGATGCATTGCATGTAGTTTTCAACTATGTTATTGGTTATTTTTCTATATTAAAAATATCCAAAGTTATTGGCATAACTTGAGGAAAAGTCCTATTAGGCGCTTTCCTTTCTACAAATGGCTTTTACTCCCAGGGAAGTAATCTCTGGAGGGTGCAGTTGCTCTTGCCTTTGGACAGGAGACCCAGGAGAGCTCCCAGGATTGCAGAACTCTGAGACTTCTGCTTATTGGAGTGCATCGCATTCAAGAGCCTAGCTTCTCCAAGACTGATCTGTTCTATTATGTGAAACTTTAAAGGCTATAGATTGGTGTCCCTGGCAGTCTGAGGTCCTTGCTGTTGGAGGAGGAATGAAAGATGGATGCCTACGTATTTTGGATATAAGCAGTGGGAAGAACATTCAGACTCCAAGCACAAACTCACAGGTAAGCATCTCCTCTGAAGTCTACCTTCATCCTGATCTTCCAGAATCTTATGAAAATAATTTATTATAGAGCATACTACCCAAACATGCTTTTCATCACCTACTGATACCATAAGGAATTTCAGTTCTTGAGAGTTTCTTTCTTTTTTTTTTTTGTAAAAATCTGTTAATCTGTAAGTCCAAAATTAACTAAGTATTTTCTTTTTCTTTTCTTTTCTTTTCTTTTCTTTTCTTTTCTTTTCTTTTCTTTTCTTTTCTTTCCTTTTCTTTCCTTTTCTTTTCTTTTCCTTTTTTTTCTTCTCTGTCATTTATTCAGTCTTTTTGCATTTGTCTTCTCACTACTGCTTTGACTGTAAAACTCAAGAGTAGTCTAACTATTCCTGGCCCATGATCATAGTTCACTTAAATTTGTTCATTACACCTACACCTATTTGTATACCTGTTCCTTTGTTGCCTTGTGATAAATGTTGTTAGAACTAATGTAATTCTTCTAATATCCTCATTCCAACTGTGACCAGAGAATGAGTAGTGGACAGAGCTTACCATCTAGAATCAGTTTAAATACATTCATAATGAATCAGAAGTTGCTGAAATTCTATATTTTATGGTCATTATTACAGATTTGTTCCCTAATCTGGCTACCTAAGGCAAAGGAGATTGCAACAGGCCAAGGTGCTCCTAAGAATGATGTGACTCTGTGGACTTGTCCCACTCTGTCCAGGTCCGGTGGGTTTCTGGGTAAGTGAAGGAGTAAAATGCCAGGTACCTATGGTAAAGTGAGCTGTCATTTGTGGAAAAGTCTCTAAGTGAAAGAACGTCCTTCTGCTGTCCTACACCCACCCCCACTCAGGGAGTATCTAGATGAGTGTTTCTGACTTTGGCTACAAATATGTATCACTTAAAATTGCCAAATCTTCTCCTTGTATATGTGTATGAATTATATAGGGGTGATTTTGAGCAGTTTTTGAACTCCAGATTTAGCATCACAACTCATCTTATTTTGAAAAAAAATCCAGCAGCATGGACGACAAAGAGATAGGTTAGACATTGTTATATGTGGGCAGGTCACTAAAAATCATGAGGCTTCCCCTGTGAACATCTGCCCTTTGAAAGCAGACTGATGCTCCTTTTTTATTTTGGTGCTGGTAATTGAGCTCCACTGAGCCTGGACTACTATTTTCTCTGTTTAGTTCTACAGACTTTTTTGAATTCTTGAAAGTAAGGCCCCTGATGGTGAAGGAGAACCAAGCCCTTTCCTCAGGAGCTTCAATTTGTAGTGGTTGTTAATAGTATATGTAGAATGGAAAAAATGGAAAAGTAGGTTTTACAGCTTTTACTTTGTAAGACTGTTGTTATTTATATGTGGTATGTATATGTGCCTACCTACAGGGCTGCAACATAAAATATAGTTTCGACTGTGAATTGTGGTCTGAAAGTTTGGGAAAGGCTATTCCATATTATGATCATACCTTTACTAAGCCTCATGCTGTTAATCACAATCATGACTCTGGGGGAAAATTTTAAAGAGGTCTCATCTACCTGACTACTAAAAAAGATAATTTTTTTTTTTTTTGGTGCTGGAGATCAAACTAAGGGCCTTGCACTTGCTAGGCAAGCACTCTACCATTGAGCTAATTCTCCAACCTCTAAAAAAGGTAGTTTATAATTGTTCCAACCCACAAGAAAATTGTAATTTCTAAGCTTTAAAACAGGAGTAGGCAACTTTGTAACTTCCACCTGAGACCTGGCCTTGGAGTTGGCTTCATCTGTCTACAGCAATGGTGTCAGTATGTGGCCCACTTAGGATGGCAACTGCGTGAGGAACACAAAGCCTTCATGGCCTTCAGTGTCTTGGAACTGGGGAGCATAAGCCCAACAGGGGCCTTTGTCTGGGATAGAGATGACATTTCCCACTATCTATTAAGTTAAGATTGTAACTGATGTGAGTGAAGAACTTCAAGAAAGTCTTTGGTTCCGATCAAAATACCATTTACCCAATAAGTTATAGGAATAACTATCCAGTTTTTTAATAAGTCAGGACAGTTTCAAAGCTTTCTTTGGAAAAGGTTTAGGATTTTTCTTTTCTCTGTTATTCCTTTTATTTCTCTTCTTCCTTCTGCTTCATTTTAACATGTCATAATAGAAAATGAAGTATTTTTGCCTGTTACATTTATTGAATTAATAAAAGCCTTTTCCTTAGATTTAATTTAAAAGTATTATTTTAATGCCAGGGATAGAAAGATACATTTAAAGCACCACATTCCTGTGGCTTCCTGGCAGGAATCAATAGAAATGTTTGACTTTTTAGTAAGATTTCTAAGTAACAATTTTCTCTATGAACCTGGGACTGCAAGTATATTACTATTTCCCATAAGAGAATTTTGTGCCCAGTAAGAGAGAAAAGAAAATACCAAGAATACTTAGAGAAGAAGGAGAGACAGAGTATCATGGAATTCTCTTTTTTTTAGTCTCAAAGTGAGCTCTTAAAAATAGCTAAAATTGGGGTTGGGGATTTAGCTCAGTAGTAGAGTGCTTGCCTAGCAAATGCAAAACCCTGAGTTCGAGCCCCAGCACTGCCCCCCCTGCTAAAATTATATTTGTTAATTAAACAGTCTATTAGGGATACAGATTTTCTATTTCTAAAGAGTTTCTTTTTGCTTCTGATAAAGGATTTAAGTTTCTTATATTTGTTTTAGGGTAGTTAAAATGAACAAGTCACATGGATATACCAACAATATTAGATTTTAAAATGAGAAACTGGCCAAAATAATTTAAAAGCATTAGCATAATGTTTTATGTTTACCATTTGAAAACAACTGTATCAAGTTGCTTTTGGTTTACATTTTAAGTTAAAAAAACAGTGGCCTTCAAGAGAGGTCCTTCTTTGCTCTGGAGTTGGAGTTCGATCTAGTGGTGAGAGCTCTGAGCTAAGATCTTAGTTCTGGCTCTGCCGTTAGTTAGCTGTGTCATGTTGTGCAAGATATTTGATATCCCTAAATCTTTTTCCTCATCTATAAAACAAGGGGACTGCAGTGTATCTATGAATCTAACTTTACTTACCAATGTACCTAGGGCCAATCCCATGTTCCCCTTGGGGAATCTTTTACTTGTGTGTGTGTGTGTGTGTGTGTGTGTGTCTGTGTGTGTCTGTGTGTGTGTTGTGCATGCACCACACAGATAGACACAAAGAGTATTCGAACTCATGTGTGTAGTTTGGAAAAGCCTGAAGTGTCTAAACTGTGTCTCCTTCTGGAGTGGAATAGTAAACATACTGTCTTCTGCTGAGACTCTTATAGTATAAGATTATGTCTAAAATTTCTGCTCTCAATTGAATTGTAAGCAGCACTGATCCTGTGAGGAAGAGACCACCCACCTGATTTGATTTTAGTTGTGCCCCTAAATACCTGCCCATTCAAAAATTTATCTGACACTCCCATCCTCCTAGCCTCAGCCTCATTTTATGGAGTCATCTTTGTCTATTTTGGTCTAAAGTTTTGATCATTAAAGTTATTGTTGGGTTAGGCTAGGTTTTACAAAGCATTTTCCAAGGTACACTAGTCCCAAGGTACTAGTTCCTACACTAGTACCTGCTGTCTTCCTTCTCCTTCCAGGACACAGAGGCAGAGTGCTACACCTGGCTTTGAGTCCGGACCAGACCCGGGTGTTTTCTGCTGCCGCGGATGGAACAGCATGTGTATGGAAGTGCCACCAGTCACCCAGCCCCTCCTAGTTTCATTGATATCACTCTTAAGTGAGGATAATGATAACAGTTTTTCTTCTCTATGTGGTAATGAATATGAAACACAATGCAGTACTCTTCTCAATGTGAACGGCTGCACTGTCACTACTTTATTCACTCCTTCCTCCGGTTGCATCTCCCAGGGATTGTCTTTGGCTTGTTTTCTTCTCTTTCTCTCTCTCCTTTTTCCCTCCTTGCCCCACTACTTCCTCCTCTTCTGGCTTCTGCTCTCTCTTTTCCTTTTTAAAGATTCATTTTCACTGTTTTAATGAGAATAATATTTATAGCAAAGATTTCCAAGTACTTCTTTCCCAGCTGGTTCTTCTAAGTTCCAGTCTCATATTTCTGACTGCCTCTGAACATTTCCTTTTTGACATCGTTTCCCATCTGCTGCTCATTCACTTGAGAGACACTTATTAAAGTCCTCCTATATGCTATATGTTCTATAAGCATGCATATTATTTCCTCTTAAAATTAGCTTTTCTGTAGGATTCCCTTTCCCCCTCTTAGTCTATTTTCTACTGCTATAACAGAATATCTGAGGCTGGGTGATATACAAACAATAAAAATTTATTTAGCTCATGATTCTGGAGGCTGAGATGCCCACAAGCATGACGTTGGCATCTGGCAAGGGCCTTTGTGCTGTGGGGTCCTATGGCAGAAGAACAGGAGAGCACACAAGGGAACCAAGAGTATGCGAGAGGATCTCTTTTATAACAAGCCTACTTTCATGATGACTAAACTACTCCCATGATAATGACATTAGTCCACTCATGGATTTTTAGTAGGCTTCATCTTTTGTTAGGCCCCATCTCCCAGCATGGTTGCACTGGGGATTAAGTTTCCAATACACGGACTTTGGGGACACACTGGAACCACAGCACCCTCTTAATGGGCTCCTCCTTACTCTGCTCACCCAGCCTCCTGAGTGTTCGCTCCCACAGTTCCTTGGTTTAGCCCTTGTTCTGTTTTATCTAGGCATGTTTGCATACATAATGGCCAGTGTGGTGTAATTGCCTTCTAATTAATTTTCCTGTCTTTAGCCTGCTCAAGTCTTCACATTATTGCTAGGTTAAACCTTGAAAAGCTCTGTGCTAATCCTATCAGTGCCCTGCTCGTAAGCTCTCAGTGACACTCTGTTACTTAGACCACTGGGCGTTGGGCCCTGGAGTGCTGAGCCCAGGATCTGAAGCCAGGGCTCCTGCTCTTGTCTCAGCTCCCCAGTAAACTGGCTGTGTGAGCGTGGATCAGCTGCAGCATCTGCAAGAATAGGGCTTCACATTTGATCACTGCTAGGGCACCTTCATGTTTGCTCAGTCTGCCATTCTGTTTGTTCAATATTAATTCCCGCTCATTGTCTACATTAATTCTTGGCTAAATCTTCTGATTTTCTGCCTTTGGTACCTTTTGAGGGGATTTTCTTGTAGCCTGGGATTCTTGCTTCTCTTTCCCCTTTTTTATACATCTGTACAAATCCTAACCTCTCCAGGAAGTATTTCAAAATGATGTTACTTGAGTTTGATGCTTTGCCATCAATCTGTATCACCTATTTGATATTAATGTGTTATAGCAGCTATTTTCTAAATCTTGTATTTCTATATGCATATTCAGTTTTTTTGTTTTTTGTTTTTGGCACTGAGGATCGAACTCAGGACCTCTTGCTTGTGAGGCAAGCACTCTAACCACTGAGCTAAATCCACAGTCCCATCTATATGCATATTTGATTACTTTAGTCTTTATGTGCTTATTTGTTCCCTGGACAATTAAATCGAAGTGATGAGGAAGAATAGATTAGATATTTTGGTTTTCCTTAGAATATTATTATGTATATCCCAGCTAACAAATATTGATTGATTTACTTGCTTTATCATGACTTTAAAATTATGTATAGCCTCTCCTTTATCTCCTCAAAATTCATAAATCTTAATAATTGAAAAGTGGGATAATATATACAAGGGCAGTTAGGACTCTCATGACAAATAGTATTAATTTGCCAATAAATTATTTTCTTTCCTGTTTTTTAACTCAGAAAGTGTGCTTGATGCTGGTAATTCTTTTCTTAGAAAATTTCAGGCCACTAAATGTCTCAAATGTCATGTATTTTACAATGCACACTCTTTTTCTATAAGATAATAGGGTGGTTTTTTTTTTTTTTGTGGCACTGAGGATTGAATCCAGGGCCTTGCACACGCTGGATGAACGAACACTCTACCACCTAGCTATATCCCTGGCGCATGCTATTAGTTCTAATGTGACCTTCTTAATTATCTAGGTATAATGTGTAAGAAAATGTTTAGCTCAGGAATAAGCAAAATGATTAGATGATAGCCAGTTTTCTGCACCATTCTCTTTCTGATTTTGTCTGTTTTAACAGTCTTATGACACTATGTCATGACTAAAAGGCTCTCATTTAAGAAAAATGTGGACATATCTTTTACCTGCTATTAGTTTTAGTAGGAAGTTTGGGATATTGTTTTTATAAAGAAAAAAGTGAACTTGTATATAATATACAAAATAGAAGCTTTGGCTACAACTAATTTTTTAATTTTGTAATTTAAAATATTTTTATTGAGTAATAATTCACATACAGCACATAGAGTAGAATACATTAAGTGTAAAGTGTAGGGCTTAAGTTTTTAGTCTATGAGTAGATGTAACCTCCATCTAAATCAAGATATGAACATTTCTAAACATTTCTCTAGTGCTCACTGCCAGTGTGCCCTGCTCCATTACACTGACTTCTGTGATGGTTTGATTTTTCCTTATGCCAACCTTTCCTTATGGAAACCTTATGCTCTATGTATCTATCACCCAAATTTCGTGTTGAGTGAATGAGTAAGACAAATACGTGTATATGTGTGTATGTAACAGAACATGACATTTGTGTTGTGTGTAACTGTAGTTTCTTCTTTTTCATTGCTGTATAATATTATATCGTAGGTTTTTCCTATTCTATCTTCCAGCAAATTTAGTGTCTCTGCTTTAATGTTTAGATCTCTGCTCCACTTTGATTTTAGTTTAATACATGGTGAGAGACATGGGTCTAGTTTTAGTCTTTGGCATGTGGAAACCAATTTTTCCAGCACCATTTATTAGAGAGGCTGTCTCTCTTCTAGTGAGGGTGTTTGGCTCCTTTGTCAAAGATGAGGTATTTGAGTGTGTTTGGGGTTGTTTCTGCATCTTCTAACCTGTTCCACTGATCCTCGGGTCTGGCTTTTTTTTTTTTTTTGCCACTACCATATTGTTTTTATCACAGTAGCTTTATAGTATAATTTCAAGTCAGGGATTGTGGTGCCCCCTGCCTTGTCCCTGTTGCCCAGAATTGTTTTTGCTATTCTTAGACGAAGACATAGGTATAGGCAAAGATGTTGTGAACGAAACTTTAGACTGCATGGGAAATAATACAAAGAATCATTGACTAGGATCATATCATATTAAAAAGCTTTTGCACAGCAAAAGAAATCACCAACAGAGTGGGGAGACAACCCATAGATTGGGAAAAAATTTTTGCCAGCTGTTCCTCAAAGGTCAAACATCTAGAATATATAAAGAACTCAAAAAAATCAGACCCCCTAAATTTAAAGACTCAATCAAAAATGGGCATCTGAAATGAATAGACACTTTTCAGATGAGGAAGTACAAATGGCAAATAAATATATGAAAAAGTGTTCAGCATCACTGGTCAATTGAGAGATGCAAATTAAAACAATGATGAGATCCCATCTCACTCCAGAAAGAGCAATTATCAAAAAATCAACCAATAACAAATGCTGGCAGGGCTGTGGGGAAAAAGGAACCCTCCTCCACTGTTGGTGGGAGTGTAGACTGGTGCAACCATTGTGGAAATCAGTGTGGAGATTCCTCAAAAAACTACAACTAGAGGTTCCATTTTACACAGCTATTCCCCTTCTTGGTATTTTCCCAGAAGAATTAAAAGCATCATACCACAACTATATTTATAAAACCATGATTATATCAACACAGTTTGTAATAGCTAAATCTTGGAAACAACCCAAATGCTCAGCAACAGGTAAATGGATAAAGATTTTTTTTTAATACAATGGAGTGCTACTGTACCATAAAAAGGATGAATTTGAAACATTTATAGGTAAATGGATGCACATTGAGAACATACTCTTAAGTGAAATAAATCAGACACACAGGAGTACATATCGCATTGTTTCTCTGGTATGAGAAACCGTGAGTGTAAATGAGGACAAAATGTGTAATAGGTATTGTGAAAAAGAAAGAAAATATTCAAATGGGAGGGAGAACTAGGGAGGGGGGAGGGGGAAAGGAAGGACGGGAAAAGGAAAAGAAAAAGAGAAAAAAAGTGGAAGAAATGTAAATAAAGCTGTTGTAAACAAGGAGGGAAAAAGGAGTTTGAAGGAGGGGGTGGGGAAGCGGGAAAAAAACCAAGATATTTCACGTACAGGTACAAATTAACTATGATGCTTGTAATTATTATGTATATCTAAAATGTACCAATAAATATTGGTTCAATAAAAAAAGAAAATGATATCATAGGAACATATAACTTTTTAACCATTTTTATTGTGAATGGATATTTGAGATTATTTTTGATGTTTCAGAATAAAGCTGTCATGCTTTATTCTGAACACATCTTTGGTGGACAGCACCACTCATTTCAGTTTGATATTTACCTAGGGGTAGAATTGCTAGATCACAGGATACATATATTTGAGTTTTAATAGACATATTAATTTTCACGTTTACTGGCAGCAAATGAGGGTTCCACATAACTACTTTAAAAACAAGGAGTTTAAACTCTGTAATAAATACCGCCAGTCAGGAATATTACATCATCATCATTTTTTTTTTTTAGACAGAGTTCAGGCTGGTCTCGAACTCACTATATGGCTCAGGCTGCAGCAGTCCTCCTGCTTCAGCTTCGCAAAAGTGTTGGAATTACGGGCAAGTGCCACTACATCTGGCTTCCATCTGCTTATTGCAGTTAAAATCTTAACCCTAACTAGGAGTAAAAGATTGTAGCAAGTGTCTAAAGTATCATCAGAGTGACTCTCTCGAATCCTCTTTTAGAATTTAGCACCAGATTTCACTGTTTATTTGGGTTTCTCATCCCTGGCTGCTTGTTAGCATCATTGGGGAAGCTCATGTGAGGAATACCAGGTCCTGGATGCAACCAAATATCAATTAAATCAGATTCCCTCGAGGTGGGTCTGGGGCATGGGTGATTTTAGAGTCTGGTGAGTTTGATGGCAGGTATGGCTGAAAACCAGAGACTAGTCTTTTAGTCAGCCTAAACTATGTCTGTCCTTTAAGAGCTCGCTCTGGACATGCACGTACACACAAATATAAAGGATCTGGTGGAAACTGAAGGAATATGTTCACATGATCACATCTTAAAATGGCTGTTGAGATGATGGCCAACTACTAAATTCAAAATACTGAGTAAGCATCATGGAACTTTTTCCAAAGAAAACTTTCCACAATTCAACCCTCCTTCCTTACTATGCAGTGGCAGCCAATGTAACCACTGTGTTGATTAGACCCACTGAGCCTCAAGGGAAAGGAAAACCAAGAAAAACCTGGATAATCCAAGGCTTCCATGCAGATTCCTAAGAAACAAGGCTTGTTTAATTTTCTTCGTTGGCCAAGCACTTCATTTACATCCCTTAGAAGTTTAGTTTCTATTCCTCATAATATGCCTTTGGAAAATACTGAAAATCATTTCTTATTTGTTTCTCCCATTGACTCAACTTATTATAAATAAATAAGAATAGCGGGTATGAATGTATAACAATAGCCTTTGAGGCCAGACTTACTTCCTTTTTGCCTAAATGCTCCAGACTGTCGTTTCCTGCAGAATTTCTGAGCTTTTCCCTGTGCTTGTTATTAGAAAGACCTGATCTTAGTGTCATTCCTGCTGGATCCCACTGAGACAGTGAAGTGAGTAATTCAGGAGCAAATTCCCATGACATTTGACACATGGATGACACTAGTGACATTGTTTCCCTAATCTCCCCCTTAAATTAGCCACAAAGTTGCCATTTGAGCATTTGACTTTGCTGGTTGACATCTGCTCATGATCATTAGAGGAGAGAAACAGGTATGGTGATGAAGATTGATTTTATTTGTGCTAAGATTAAGAAATGCCAACAAATGAAATGAAATACAGTTATCTAAACTGCCCCCTTCATAGTCTTAATTATCCAGTTGAGATGTTTTTCTGAAAGACTCATGTAGACACCAGGTGCTAGAGGGTCTCCACATTTCCCTTCACGGCCAAAGGAAGCGACACCTCGGAAAACACCCTCACACAGCAGAGGGCTTCCGGAATCTCCCTGGGGAAAGGAAGGGAGGGACAGGAGAGAGAGTCCTTGTTAATCACGACCAATAGCAAAATGGAAGAAATTCTAGTGTTTCATATAAAATTAAGAGCAACCTTGACTTAACTGAAAATTAGTGCTCAAAAAATTCAAAATGTTTAGAAATGTTTTAGTATTTTAAAATTGGCTCACTGGGTTTATTTATACACTAGTGAAAACTGAAATGAAACTTGTCTTATTTATGTTACGTACTAATTTTGAGATTCTCTGCTCCCAGAAAGGCAATCATCCTGTTTGTCATTTTCTCAAAAAGGTTAGTTACTCAATGGGTAAAATAGTCAAATGCACATGATACAAAAACATAAAGAATAAAATCTGGTTCTTCCAGCAAATAACAGTCATCCCAAAGAAACAAAACCAAAGTAACCTCTTGTAGGGAAAGGTTGGTCTTATTAATGTATGAAATAAAGAACCATCTGATAACTTGGGGAGTCCTCCTCGAGTAGATACATTTCTCCTGCCTATTGTAGTGTCTGACATCTTTAGAATTAGTCGTTTGGGCTTAATTTATCAATAGCCATTTGCAGGCATTGAGAGAATGGGGAAGGATCGTTAAGCTTCCATGGTAGAGAATGGCTGGTGGCAGGGGGATTAGTATCTTGGGATGTGGCCATGGCCGCAGGATGTTGCAGGTGGGTTCTCAAAACAGGAAGTTCTAGGTTCCTGGGTGCCCAAATGGAAGGATGTGGGAGGAAGTAAAAAAAGGTAAAGAAGAGAAAGTGAAAGTGTGCTAAGACGATGCTGTCTTTGCCTGGGATTTGGCTAGCCTTGGTCCTGAGGGCAAGACAGAATTCCCAGGAAGGACAGAGATCTGTTAATCTCTGGTAACTCCAAACCATGGACACTGCACCTTTATAGGGTCTTTGGAAAAGGTGAGAAATTGTAAGTACTCAGAATTTAAAACTCTGTAAAGTGTGTCTTCAACTCTTGTCTTTAAGAAGGGCTCTGTCCCTCGCCCTTCTCAGAGGACACTAAGATGGAGATTTATACATTCTCAGGTATGGGTTTTACTTGGGAGATGTCTTCTAGGGATTGAGCTTGGGTCCAGGAAACCATGCAGTCTAGTCCAAGGTCTTCAGACAGACTTGGGAATGACAGGTATTTTAAATATGCCCAGGTTACATGGCAGAGGAACTTTTGGGGTGGTGCCCAGATCAAAAGGAGACCAAACTCCCTTGAGGAGTCCTGGCTACAGGTCTCCTGAGTTTTGTATATATCTTCAAGTTTAGATCTATATGTGGTAATATGAAAAATGAGAACAAATGTTGCTTCTTAGTGGTGTTTGATGTAAAATCAAGATGTAGTGGATCAACCCATGTACTAGTAGTGAACTTCTTATTTTTATTGACTCACACTGAGCGTATTAATTTATTTTGACTGGGGTTTTATCAGACTTCTTTCACAAATCAGCAGGACACTGTGATTTGTAGAAGCCAATGGCATGACAAAATGAAGCACGCCATTAAGTTGTATCTATGCACCTTACTCCAATAGCCAACATGAGGGGTATTATTTTACTTACATTGCAAGAGTCTTTTCCACCATGAGGGCTTCCAGCACAAATCATATTCGGTCTAATGACAGGATGAGAATTATAGTGCTTTGAATCATTGCAGATTTTTCTATCTATGACGGTAACATTGACTTCTCTCAGAATATCAGACAGAGGTGACTTATTGTGAATCATCCCCCACCCTGCAACTCGACACATAGTTCCTGGTTTCACATTATTCCCCTTTTTAGGTAGTTGAAGGGTAGCCACATTTTTGTTAATTGTTGCTTTTTTTTTGAGCTGTTGGAAGACAAGAGCAAAGAGTTAACAGAAGGAGATATATATTAGCATTTTTACTTAAATTCTTGTTTAACCCACCAGGACCCCTCGCATGAGTTTGTTTCAGTAGGGGCACAGGGGAGTCCATGTGGGTTGCCAGGTTTTAGGAGTGTCTAGGATTCAAGAAGACCTCAAAAGTACATACCCGAAGAAGTTTAAGATCATTTTCATGTGTGTTCGGTGTATAGTTTGGATGAGAAAACTCTTTCTTAATTGATAGTATCTGTTTTTCTGTCTCCTTCTTGGTTATTGAGTGAGCCCCAAGAATAACCTGGGACTTTCTTTTCCTGGAATAGACGCAACACTGTTTACTGGGTTTATTCTTTAATCAGGAGCTGAGCACATTACGAATTGATCATTCTTGTTTCATTAGTAAATATGCTTTTTGTGGAGATACTTTGTGGCTTTAAAGAATATGTGTGCTTTAAAGAGTAAAAAGTAAGATAATTTGCAATCTGTTATCATCCTCCCTTTAGTTTGTTTTATGTTGCTTTAATAAAATGTCAGAGACTGGGTACTTTATAAAGAAAGGAAATTTCCTTTGGCTCACACTTTTGGAGTCCAAGAACATGGTGGTGGCATCTGCTTGGTCTCTGAGGAGGGTCCCATGCTGTGTTAACTCATGGAGGAGAGTGGGAGGGGAGCGGGTACACGTGGAAGAGCAGGTCAGTTATATACCTGAAGCTATATCACAAACTGATGTCTTTATCGCCTTTTTTTCATTATATAGGTGAAAGTCTCACTTAAAATGTTAGAACTGTACTTTCCAGTAGAGCGTATTGTATCCTTTTAAAACATTTTTATTAGTACATGTTGGCAGCACATAATTTCATTCATCATGAGGAGTTGGTACATAACACATCACTTCAATGATGAAATGTTCTATAAATCTGTATGGTCCAATATGGTAGCTCCTGAGCACGTGTGGCTACTAAGGATTTGAAATGTGGCCAGTATGTGACTGAGGAAGTCAATTTGTAGCTTTATGTAGATTTAATTAAATTTATATAACCACATGTGGCTGTCATATTGGATAGCTCACGTTAAAGGGCTTGGGGGAGGTTTCAAGGAAGTACTATAGTTGACAAAGGCTAAGAGATGGCTGAAGGAATGAATGGTTCCCTAAAGGACACAGGAGGGGACTGGAAACAAACTTTCTCTACTTGATGGGTGTGGCCAGCGCCCTGGGGGAGCACTGAAAGTTGACCTTTCCATGCTGTGGCTCACCTATTTGCAACACCTTTACCTGGATGGTCTTCGAAGAGCCTGGAGCTGCTGCTTCTTCATTATCCTGATTATTTATGGGTTTAACTTCCTTTTGGGCTAAAGCAAGTTCCCCAAACTTCCCAAAGATTTAAGTAATATGAAAACGTGTAATATCTTCACAAACTTTTTTTTAAAGGCTTGAACACTTACGTGACACAGTGGGCTGCAGTCAACACCCAGTTTTCTGCAATCAAAGCACCAGCACAGATGTTTTTTTGGCTGAGTTTAAGTAGGACCATGTAAGGTCTTGAATGAGGAGCCACTTCCTTTCCTCCAATAATTTTTACACAGCCATCTGTTTAGCAGGAAAAGGTAAATTAGATCAGTCCAGCCTGAAAAGCTCTTCATAAAACCATGGAGCGAAATCCTGGATGAAAGAGTTTCCATGTAAGCCTGCAGACATCTGCCTGCAAATCCTGTCCTTCCTGGGCTCTCTGAGAGGTCCCTGCTTTTGCACTCACAGAGTGAATGCCATTGTGCTCCTGGAAATCTGTTATAAACCTCTAACCTCAGGCCTCAGGCTTTGAAAAGGGTGGAGAACCACAGGGTGCTCTATACCAGAAGCAGTTGGAGATGCTCTATACCAGAAGCAGTTGGCTGTAGGAGATGCTGATGACCACAGGTGCCCCCAATCCCCTTCTGGCTTAGAATTAGTCTGGGGTAGCAGAGGGGATTTTAGAAGTCTGGAAACTTCCCTTTTGACCCCAAGTCCTTGTAAAAGCACAACATACAAACTGACATTACCACCCTTTATTTATGACCCTCTGTGAGTCTTTTGGTGATTGAGACTTTTCATTATTAAATTGTACTACCCTTCCTCAAACTTTGAGAGAGTAACTCCTAATCACACCTAAGGTGCACCATCACTTTCCAGACCAAAGTGCGTGGTTTAATCGAAGGCCTTTGGAGTGAGGGAAGGAGGAGCACTAAGTGGAGGGTTCTATCTTAGTAAAGTTTCCTTGATGGTAGACTAGGATTACAGACCTTCTGTGAGAGAACAGGGAGACCTTACCCAACACATAGCACACATCCTGGCCAAGAGAACCTCATGTCTTGGAGATGGACTCTCAGCCTGCCACCTTCCACAGTGCATGTTCTTGGATTTTCCTAAAATATTTCTCCTGATAGGTAGCTGAGTAGGTTGTAGTGCTTCTTATTCCATAATTAAAGTGAATTCATTGCCAAGTTCATTTCCAAATTCATAGTAAGTCATCAGTGATGGAGAGAAGCTTTTCATAAAGATTGATGAGGGTGAGGGTAAGAGGAGGAGAATGACCACATTCTGTGTTTTTAACAAGGCAGTTGGGAAGGCAAACTCCTAGGATCTAGAAATAAAAGGGCGAGGGACTTATAGAAACCAAAAGGACCTCAGCCACATCCCAATTTTTCCTAGGGTGAGTCATGTATAGATAATTCTAAAGGTACATTTTTGAACATTCTGGGATGCAGAAATCATAAACTCAACAGAACACTCTCTTTTCCAAAGTTCCACTTTTTTTTTTTTTCGTCAAGCACATATACCAGCCTCAGGAATAGGTCCACATCTACCATCAACCACTCTTAGAAGGGTCTGGGGTAGGGGTTCGAGTAGGTGGGAAGGTTTTGAGAACTGGCATTATTTGGTCCTCACTCACAGTTAAATTTAACCAGAATTTTGGAGGCCAATGCTGTGATGTCAGTATTTTTAAAAGTCCTCTAGTTTATTCTGATGTGTAGGAGGGTTTAGACCACCAGCCCAGAGCCTCAAGTGTTGCTTTGCTGTGTCTGTTCTCCTCCTGGGCTCACATTGCTCTCTATGAACACAGGAAACAAAGTGGAGCAGAGCAAAGAGCTTTTGTTGTTTCTTTTGAGGATAAGATATGGTTTGATTTTTTAAAAATCTGCCTCTTCTTCAGGAAGGTATAACATGCCTCGGTATGGTCATCCTAGGCCAGGTTTGTAATATACTCACCCTTTAGTCCCAAATGACCTGCAACATTGTTTTCTTTTATACTTGCTTTTTAGTTTTAGGAGCAAGGTAAACCAGAGAACTTCTTTGGAAATCCCTGACACTCATGTTATTCCATAAGCTCCTGCCCACCATTTTTACTTCCAAATGCTGACGGGCCCTGGGGACAATCCCTGGCCGCCTCCATATTTGTTGGCTGATTTTACCCCAGCCCAAATGTAATCCTGACTTCCTACTAGGCTCTTCAAAGAAAATGTAGAACTACTCAGAAGTTACTGTATTTCTCTTCCAGTGACAATATTACAAATCTAATAGCATTTCAACCTGTGCAGGTAGAACTCAAACAAAAGCAGGAATATTGGTTACCAGTTAGTAACTTAACACACTGACTCTCCCAAAGAGATTACTTTCCTAGTGTCCTGATGTATTCCAATGAGAGGCTAGACAAATACTATAGTTACAGAAACTCTGTTCTTTCTGGATTTGCTTCTGGTGTCTAGTTCAGATTTGTTTTAATTTTCTTTACTATGAAACTATCTGTGCATTTCTGTAGAAAGAAAGGCTGAGCCTGTGACCAGCACCAAAAAGTAGGGCTTTAAAATTTAGTTAATATTTTTTCCTTTAGGACATGTGACTTCTCCAAACTTCTTTAGGCATAAACCATCACCCTCACCTGTCCTCAGCCCAGAGGAATGGACAGCATTTGCAGATGCTGGCACTGGGAGGTCAAAGTCTAAGTTCATTTCTTCGGGCAGGGGAGAGAAAGATCTGGGTCCAGGAAAAAGCCTGAACAGGTATATTGTCTCATTGTACCACCTGCCCCTTCCTTGTTTGAAGAGACCCTAACACATCTGTACTTGATGGGATGGTGATTTGAGGCAAATAGGCCCCTCCAATTTTCTTGGAGATAGCTTCGAAAAAACCCTTTTTACAAAAAAAAAAAAAAAAGACCTCTCTTTATTTGATCAGAGGTGAGCAAATGAACCTGAGTGTATGAACTTATGTGGCTGGTAACAAGATAAGGCACCACTATTCCTTTCCCGAAAGGTAATTTGTTTTCCCGACTCAAAACTATTTTGTATATTTTTTGCTCATTTTTTTTTGGAGACAGGCTTTTGCTATGTAGTTCAGGCTGACCTTGAACTCACTATGGAGTCCAGGCTGGATTTAAACTCTCTGAGATCTTCCTGCCTCAGCCTCCTGAGTGCTGGGATTACAAGCCTGCCCCACCATACCCGGTTGCATGCTAATTTTTATATTATCCTTTTTAGTAAAATTTCAACCTACAAATTGGCAGCAATAAGCACTGGTAGTTCTGTTATCTTTTGGAAGGAGAATATAAAGAAGAAAGATTCTTTTTCTAAAATAAAGAAATAATTCAGAAAAAGAATACTCTTTTAGTATAATAAGGTAATATTATCAAAGAGTCACTGAAAGTCGGTTCCCCTTTGCTTAGTAATCATGAAAATAACAAGAATCAATCTTACCTTCAGGAATTAGTAGAAGAAAAACAACAATCGAGAGAGAAGATGTCAGAAAGGTATAGGAGTTCCTCATTGTGGCTAGTGTCCCCACATCAATCAACAGGAAAATCTTTTTGGTTCTCAACTGACTCACCTTATATAGGAGAGTACAAAGGATGTGGTGTCCTTTCTTCTCTCTCTTTCACATTTCAAAGTTTTGCATTAGGAAATGAAACCCAAGCTAGAGCAGTGAACAGTCCGATGCCAGTGGGGCTGCTGAGGGCTGTAATATTAGTCTGCAGGGTTGGTGGGCCTAAGGGGACTTTGTTACCAGCAGAACATAGTACACAAGAGGAGACTGTCAATGTCTCAGCTAAGACTTTGAAGGCTTTTTCACCAGCAGCAATATAGTCTTCAGTATCCAGGAACTGAAGCACTTTGAAGATTTAAAGATCAAAGCTTTAAAAAAATGTCCTAAAATCGGTCACCAATCAAGTTACTTTCTAGTTCTCCCCTTGGATTATTTAAGAATTAATAAGTCAAGCGCAAGTGGAGATCAGGAGGGAAGCTTAGGTACACAGCTGCTGCCTCTGTTTTTCTTCCTCACTTGTGGAGAGTGGTTTATTGTGCTCCAGCCTGGAATCTGGGGCTGGCGTGGGGACATGGGGTGGTGGAGTAGGGACTGTTGGCCCTTTTCAGCCCTGTTATTGTGCTTCTCCTGATTGTTTAATGTCACAACTCCAGATACTGAAGGTAACCCTCCTTTAGCTGGCAAGGAAAGTGGGAATCAGACTTGGCTAATTTGTTCCAATATTGGGGAATATCTCACTAAAATGAATCAACCTCAGTCCCTGGAGGAACAGAATGGAGTAAGCTTTCTATTAGAAATGTCTTCAGCCTTTTTTTCTGAGCTGAGGATGTGGGCTATATTGTGATACACACGGTCACAGGTTTCGTCAGGATGTCTGGTGTTGAACCAACTATCCCCGTAGATAACACCCTGCTGACCTCAGACCTCATGGTTACGTCTTTAGAAGTCAACGGCCTCATGCTTTCGGAATCAGTGGTGACATTTTTAGAAATCTTGTAACCTTAGAAGGGAGTCCTGCTGAGACCTCTGCACTTTTATGCACATCTTTTTAGTGCATCTAAGTTTAATCATTTTTGGTAATAGCAGTGGGATACTCTGGTTTTGATGAGTAATGTTAGTGCAGATTTTAAAAAAGCCGAATTTTACAGCACCTACTGAAAATATTTGAAAGGAAACATTGACAATATTGTTTCAATGTGACTGTGGCTGCTAGTCTTACATTTACATTGGCTTTTAATTTGTGTTTGAATTTGCTGTATTCTTTCTAGTGTAGTAAAGTAGTGAATGGGCAGTTGGGGAAATGGCTGAAATTATTTTAATTAATTAGTTATACAAATATTTATTGACTGTCTTAGATGTCAGATATAATACTGGATGCTGAGGATAATAAACAAAAATGAGTATTACAAATTTCATCTTGCCATTATGGATCATAGGATCTAGTAAGGAAGAAATTTCACAAATCTATGAAATCATTTTAAATCACTAGAAGTATCACAGAAGCAAAAGTTGGGTACTAGATGGGGAATACTAGGATAGGGCCTTTTTTTTAAAATTTTTATTTTTTTATTTTTATTTTTTTTTTGGTGCTGGGGATCGAACTCGGAGCCTTGTGTTTGTGAGGCAAGCACTCTAATCACTGAGCTAAATCCCCAGCCCCTTAATTTTTATTTTTTAACCAAGAACATGTATTGGTACATTGTACATATATTGATCACATTTATCATGTTTGTTTTGTACCTGTACATGGTGTCTCTTGGTTCTCCCCCCCTTCCCCTCCCCTCCCTTCTGTTCCCTCCATCCCTATTTACAGCAGGTTTATTCACATTCTCCATGATTTCCCTTTCCCCTTTCTTTCCGTTTTTTCCCTTCCTGCTTTTTCCCCTTCCCTCTTTCTAGTACTCCTCTCCTTTGTATATTATCTTCCTTTTATATAATATCCGTTACACTACTTTGTCCTTATTTACAGTTACGATTTCTCATATCGGAGAAACAGTTCGATGTGTGCTCATGAGTGTCTGATTTATTTCACTTAATAGTATATTCTCAAGGAACATCCATTTACATACAAATGACTCTAGCTTATCCTTCTTTATGGCAGTGTAGTACTCCATTGTGTAGAAAAACCACATCATCTTAAGCCATTCATTGGTTGTTGGGCATTTGGGTTGTTTCCAAGACCTAGCTATTACAAACTGTGCTGCTATAAACATGGTTATACATATATCTCTGTGGTATGACGATTTTAACTCTTTTTTAGAGAGTATGCATGACAGGGTTTTCTGAGCAACTGACATTTCAGATGAGTTCTGCAGGATATAAAGGAACCCTTCTATATCACTCAGTGAGTGTGTTTGTGGGTGCGTGAGTGTGGGTGCCTTTGGGGGTGGGAACACATGAGTGTGTGAGCATGTGTATGAGGGGAGGCGGGTTGGGAGTGGAGCCAGGGTATGTGAGGAGTCAAGAGCAAAATGCTGCAGGCCCGAGTGGCGTGAGCCAGGCACACAAGCAGGCACATCCAGAGCCTTGTGTGTTGTGGTAGAAAGTTAGGACTTCTTTTCAAAGTACCCAAAAAGTCCTCTGTTAGAGTATATTTTATCTACACAGATTTGGAACTAGAAAATGCTCTTGTCCACATTGCATAGTGACAAATCAAGGGGTCCAGAGAGCTTATGTGGTTTCTTCAAAGTCCTACAGAGTTGGAGGTAGAGCAAGTTAGGGCTTCCAGGCTGGGTTCATTGCTCTCTCACCCTCCCACTCAAGGCTGCAGAAGCAGAGCACTTCTGTAGCTGGATTTCTGCTTTGAGAAAGTACTATCCACTTTAGACAAGTTATCCTTATGTTTTCAGCAGGAAAATTGCTTATAGTTGAAATACTTTATATGTAGCAGGTCCTCAATATTTAAAATTGTCTTGTCAGACACACGGAAATGTCTATTTCTGCATGTTTTAAAGAAGAAGGAATTTAGACTTGGGAGGAGAAGAAAACAGAATCGTGAGGGCCTCTGTGCTACTGTATGGACTGTACCCCGAGTGAATTGAGGGGCCAGAGTGGACTCTGAGCAGAGGAGTGACGTGGTCTGACATGTTTGAGCAGGCTCACTTGGCTGCTGTGTGGAGATCAGCCTGAACGGGGGCAGGGGAAGTAGTAGAAAGGGTAGAATGCAGTTGGTGGAGGAAAGTGGCTGGAGTTAGGGAGATGCAGAGTCAAAGACACAGACCTGGAGTTATCGGTGTGTACATGGCACACTGTCTGTAGAGTTAGGGAGTGTAAGTGCCACTGGGAAGGGGGTGAGTAACAAAAGGAGGGCTCAGTACTGGCCATGGGCCTGCTCAGCACTGAGAGGTGGAGGAGAAAAGGAGCCTCCAGCAATGTCAGCTGAGGAGAAGGGACCTGTGTGGGGGGGGGAGCCAGAAGAGTGTGTTGTTCAGAAACCAAGTTCTCTCAAGAGGAGGGAGAGCTCAGTGGTGTCGAATACTGCTGACAAGGCAAGCAAAGGGGACTGAGAGCTGATCTCTGGGTTCAATATGGAAAACAAGGTGAAGGACTTGACAGGAGCCATTTGGTGTGTGGGAAGAAATCATATTGGAGCTTAAGAGAGACCAGAAGGAGAGAAATTGGAGTAGGGCCATCTCACTTACAGGTTTGATGTAAAGAAAAGCAGAGCAATGGAGGACATACACGGTCAAGGAGTCTTTTTCTTTTGAAGATGGCAGAGATGAAAGTGGGTCTGTATGCTTACGAGAGTGGAAACACTGAGGCCCTGGTGCTGGTGAGGGCTGCAGAATGGCTGGAGCCGATGCCTGAGTGGGCAAGAGGGACCCCTGGAACCTGCACTCCATACGCCAAAGCCCAAACCCTGATCCAGACTTGAAGGAGACTGGTATCTCAAGTCAAAAGCAAATTTATCACAACAGAAGTCTTATCTGACAAAATCAATAGGATTTTCATTTCCTGGGGCACTTCCTCTGCACACATATCAGCTTCAGGGCAGAAGACTGCTCCTCTTGCCTGAGTGTGTAGCTCCCTTCCCTCTCTCCCTAAGTCCAGAGTCGGTTCCGTCTCAGATTCTTCCCTTCCCCACATGTTGATTTCCTTACCCAAGTCCTCCAGAATTACCGTGAATAAGCACAAGATTCATCACCATCCCTCCTTTTCCAGGAACTGGTCTGTCTCTGTAAAGTGCCCTGTCCTTAAACATATTGGTGGCAACAGAGAAGATGCATTTAAAGAACAGCACTCTGCCATTACCACCGTCATGGTCTAGTCGTCCTCCAGTCTTTTCAGAGGCACTTTGCCGAGCTCCCTGCAGTGGGAGTGCTTCAGCAGGGGGGTGTGAGACCATTCGAAGCTGCTGCTTCTAGTTGCATTCTCAGAACACAGATTTTTTTCCTTTTAAATTAAGATATTGGCTGGGGATTTAGCTCAGTGGTTAGAGTGCTTGCCTAGCAGGCACAAGCCCCGAGTTCGATCCCCAGCACCCCCCTAAAAAAAAAAGATATAATTCATATACCATAAAACCCACTATTTAGGACTGTATAATTCATTGGGTTTTAGTATCATCAAATGTGATGTTTGGGCCCTCACGCCGTATTTTGTTCCGTATTTTCATCATCCTAAACAAAAACCCATCCCCATTAACAGCTACTCCCCCCCCCCCCCCCGCCCCGCTCTCTTCAGCCTCTGGCAATATTACTCCTTCCACCTCTATAGATTTGTATATTCTGGATGTTTCCTATAAACGGGACCATACAATATGAGGTCTTCGGTGCCTGCTTTTTTTTCTCTCAGTCCTGGGGCTTGAGCTCAGAGCCTTTGTACTGAACTGCATCCCCAGCCACCCACTATTCAGAGGTGCAGATATTGAGAGCCTCCTGGATGGTGACAAAAGTCCTTTATGGTAAAACATGTACTGGGGTAAAGAAAGGTCGCTAAGATGCGACCTGTGCATCTTAGTGCTTGAAAATGAAAAAATATCTGTGGGCCAGTCAGTCTACAAAGAAACTAAATTTATTGTCTTGGTTTTCTGAACTTTAGTTAGTCTAGCTCCCTGAGCAAATCGAATCCATACTCTACACAGCAGTTCACTTTATAATACCAAGGGTTAGGCTTTCAATGGCTTTCACTTACGTTTGTCTTTTTCTTTATTATTTATGCAGAAAGTGGGCAAGGCAGATGAGCTAAAAAAGGAGTAAAGCTATAGAATACATGTTGTAGCTAAAGAACAATTGATAAAGAATTTTACTAACAGGGAAAGACAATTAGCAAAGTCATTAACTGTACTTCTGGTTGAACTTTTAATCCAGGCTCCAGCACTTCTTTTCTAAATTTATGCGCTCATCCGTTTCTTTTCCCTGGGCAATTATTCCACACCTGTTTTTGATTACCTAATGACAAAATGGTTACCAAACGTGAATGAAACATAGTTCTTGCCACTGAAAAGCTTTAGTTGTAGAAAGTACAAAGAGAGTGGGAAGGAGAACAAGAGAGGGGAAGGGGGTAAGGAAGGGAGGGGTAAGAAAAAAAAGAGAATGTAAGGAAAAATGGAAACAAAACTTTCATAAATAAGGAAGGGAATAGGGGCTTGAGGGAGGGGAGGAGAATGGGAAAAAAAAGTAGAAGCAAGGTATATTGTGTACAGATACAAATTTCCTATGGTGAATGGTATTATGTATATCTAAAATGTACCACTAAAAAAAAAAACTGAAAAAAAAAAGAAAACATAAGATCAAAGCTATGGACAGATATGTGAAGTATGATGATGCTCAAAAGTTCCTTGAGCAGGTTTACACGAGGAGCTGAAGGGACTCAGAGGCATGGAAAAATACTATTGGCAGGAGGTCACGAAGCCTTCAATAAGGGCTTTCTTTTTCCCCTGGAGGATATTGGAAGGTATGTAACATTTCAGATGTGTGGAGGAGATTTCAATTTAGGTCTAATGCCAGTAAAAGGAAGAATATTTGGGGATTGTGAGAATAAATCAGGTCATCCACATGCTTTTGAGGTACAGACTTTACATGTGTCTTACAGCCAGTTCTTAACATTTTAAATATTAGCAAAGTGATTTTTTAAAAAAGCTCTGGCTTGACCTGCTATTATTCTTTTAATTATTCGGATTAAGTGTATTCCAGTTTTTAGAATTTTCTATGATATCTCTGAATAATTATATTTTAAATTATTCCCTAATAACTCAAGTCACCTTGAACATAATAGCTATCTCTTTCCTATCTTTCCCATCCCCCTTTAAAATGCAAGTGGAAAATGTCAGGCTACTTCTTAAAGCTTAGTAAACAAAAAGATTATAGACCAACTCTCACACAGTCAGGTAGAGTGGGAAGGAACCCTCCTCCTGACCTTCTGCTATTCACAGATTGTTCACTTCCTGCTAAATCTGGGTGTGTCAGTGTCAAATTGAACATGGTGTTATTGGCCTTAAAAGTCTCACAATATTCCATGGCAAAGTTATTCTGTGGAATGATAGGTTAGTAAATTATATTAAAATCAATGAAAAAAATCAGCAACTACAGTAACAATAATAATGTAAACATCTATGATTTACCAGGCACCCATTAGTGTCAGACACTGACTATAATATTTATTACAATGGAAGGTGGGTATTATTATGTCCAAATTGAAAAGAAAGATGAGTTTAGACTGAGTAATTTCTTTCTAAGTCCACAGAGTTGGTAGTGGCAAAGCAGAACTCTAACCCTGTTTCATATAAGTCAAAATTCACATTTTTCCCATTGTGAAGCACTGTCTCCTAAAGTAGTAGCTTTTTACTTTTTTTGGACATATAGCTGTGAGAATCTAATAAAGTAAGATACATATATGCAAATAAACATTTACATATAGTTTTGGGAGAGTCACGGATCTTCTGATGCCTAAGCATGACCTTGAATGAGCTCATAGGTCCCGTGTGAAAAACCCCAGCTTTGAAGGAATCATTGAAATCTATCACAGTATGTAGTTAAGAACATGAACTTTGAGTGTAAACTCCAGCTCTATTACTTACTTAGCTGATAAATCTTGGTATTTAACTTCTCTGGTCTTAGTTTCCACACATGTAAAATAGGACTGATAACAGTGATACTTCAGAAGATTAAATGGATTAATATATGTAAAGCAATTAGAATATTGCTATTTTAAATTGTGTTTTATAAAGCACTGGCGTGCATGTGTGTGTGTATGTGTGTGTGTGTGTATTTCAGTGGATTATTTTGCAAGAACGTTACTGTTTCTTCCATTCCTTCCCCCTCAATGGAAATGGACATACCTACAGACATATCCTGACACTGAAAGTTTTAAGATTTATCCAAGAGCTGTGCCCATTCAGTTGTATTTGTATGACTGGGAGGTCTACTTAATAAGTAACCCGTACATCTCTAATTTAATGGCTTTGCCAGTTTTTTATTTAAAGACTGCTTTATAGATATGGCCTAGATTTATATGAAAGCTACCAGATACAGTTACTGTTTCCACATTTTTGCTGTGAACACATAGGATACATTTTCTTTTTTCTTGAAAGGCTAATGTTTCTTTTAGGTAGTAAGTACAAATAGTAACATTCAAAAGATTGGAAGTCATGATTTTTTTTCTTTTTTATATAATGTTAAACCAATATAGATTTCTAATTTCTCAGAAGCAAAACTAAAAGGCATAGAGAAATATGTCTTGTCTCCTGGAATTAGAAGAATGAAGGCAGTAGGGAGAAAAAGGAAAAGGTATTTTCATTGTTGCTGTTATCCACAAATGGAAAGCATTTAGTTTCAGATATTGATTTCAGTAATATAGACTGTGACACAAAGGATGTGGGGTTTCTCTCACTCTTTTTTCTTTCTATGCTCTGCTGAGAAGAATTTTGGTATTTTATTACTGGAAAAGAAAACCTTATTTTATCTGTGGTGTGGTTACTTATTTGTTTCACGAGAGAGGTCATTTCCTTTGGGGTTAGATGTCTCCTACCTAAAGGGCAAATGTGAAGTCAAGAAACTGTATTAATTTAAGAATATTAAGAAGAAAATTATTCTTTGAAGGAGTAATCCAATTAAAATAGGCTAAAGATCTGAATAAACACTACAAAAGAAACAAATGGCCAACAAGCATACAAAAAATATCAGTGTCACTAATTATTAGGGAAATACAAATCAAAACCACAATGAGATACCATCTCACCCCAGTTAGAATGGTGTCATTGAAAAACAAAACCCAAAAACTAGCAAGTGCTAGTGAGGATGTAGAGAAAGGAGACGTCTGTTACACTGTGAGAATGAAAATTAGTACAGCCATTATGGAAAACAGGATGGAATTTCCTTAAAAAACTAAAAAGTAGAACTATCATATGATCCAGCAATCCCCTTGTTGGGTATATATCCAAAGGAGAGGAAATCAGTATTCCAAAGAGATACTTGCACTCCCATATTTATTGTAGCACTAGTCACAACAGCTAAAATATGGAATCAATCTAGATGCCCATCAATAGATAAATGGATAAAGAAAATAGGGTATCTATTCCAGATGGACTACTACTCAGCCATACAAAGGAATCAAATCCTGTCATTTGCAGCAAAATGGCTAGAACTGGAGGTCATTAAATTAAGTGAAATAACCCAACATAAAAGACAAATAACACATTTTCTTACTTGTGGAAACTAAAAAGTCATTATCATAGAAACATGGCATAGCAGTGGTCAATAGATACTAGGATAAGCAGAAGGGGAAAGGAGATGAAAATATATTCAATAAGGGACCAAAACATAGGAATTTGTCCTACCTTTCTATAGCTCAGTAGGATAAATATTGGCTAAAACAATCTACGGTATGCCTAGAAGAGTCTGAAATTCCCAATACATAAAATGATTAATGTTTGAAGAGATGGAAGTGCATATTACCCTAACTTGGTTATTACTCATTGCATACATGTATCAAATTATCATAATGTACACCATAAAGATGTACAAATATTATGTCAGTAAAAATTGCTCTTCTTTGACAGTTTTCTCAATATCAAATAAAAGTTTATTTAAAAGCTGGGAATTCAAGTTAGCTCTGTCTGCTTTGTGCTGCTATAACAGAATACCTGAGACTAGGTAATTTGTAAAGCACAGAGACTTATTTTTTTCAGTCCTGGAAGCTGAGAATTCCAAGGTCGAGGCCCCTTTTAGCTGCATCATAACATAGTGGAAGGGATTACATGGTGTGAGAGACAGAGAAAGAGAAGTGGGCCAAACTCATCCTTTCATTAGGAACCCATTCTGATGATAACTAATCAACTTCTACAATAATGGCCTTCATCTATTCATGTGGCCAGAGCCCTCATGGCATAATCACCTTTTAAAGCTCCCAGCTTCTAAAATTGTTCCTTCAGGAATTAAGTTGCCAACATGTGAGCTTTGGGGGACACATTCAAATCACAGCACACATCTACATTGATATTTGTTTTGAAATGTTATCTTTACACTTACTCTAGAGGGCGAAGGACAGACATTTGATGCATTCATCTGAGACTGGTAATCATTAGGGAAGAGTTTAGATTCTTTTTTTTCCTTAATGATCAAAGATGTCTTTATAAAGTTTTTCTCAGGACTTCGTTCTAAATACAGAGAGTAAAAAGTGGTGTCAGCTCATTCATGAGACACCAATCCGATTTTCCTTTTACTGTCTCAAAATTTAAAGATAAATTTCACCAGAGAGTGTGCAGTGCATCATAAAATGGCCTTATTTTGAGGGTGGAAGTGGAAGGATTGGGCAGGATGGCATAGTAAGTTGTACTGTGGTAGACATGAAAGACTGTTATCCAATCTATATAACTTATATACATTTTGATGACTTGGAAAAACAAAGCAACCATTTTGACAAGCCTAAAAAGCTTGACATATTTAACAGACTCAAGAACTTTTGGTATGGCTGGAATTCTCTAATTTTACTGTATGGGG